>ML839261.1:0-24769 GCA_009831015.1 Picea engelmannii | reverse complement strand
CTTTTTCTGTTTATTTCAAGTAGCTCCCATTCCCTTTTGTCCTCATCTTGTTGGTCATCCCAAACCACTGCCCCTGGTGTGTCATCAATTTTCTTGGTGTACTCACTGACATAATAGAACAAATTGTATACTATGTTCCCCTTTGCCATAGAGCCCTCTAATTTTTCCCTTTGTTGAACAAACCCTTTCAAGTTTTTCATATACCTCTCTACGAAGAACATCCAATTGTTGGGTATGCGTTATATTCTTTGCATGACTAGTTCTAGTGTCTGCTACGTTGCGTCAGGAGCGCAAAGGGGTTTCAAGGGGGTGGGTAATTTGGCCCCCATTTTGAGGGTTGTAGGGGAAAATCCCTTGAGAAAATTATTTTTTGCATCAGGAAACATGTCACATTTTTGCCTCATTTTTTGTGTCACCTCGATTTTTGTGTCCATTGTTGGGCAATTTTTTAGCACATGGTTTTTTTCTGATGGTTTTCTATTTCCAGTTAAGGAATTAGGGTTTTTTAGTAATCCAGGTCATTGGGTTTGGGTTTTGGATGTCGTTGGCTCCTATATGTATATTGTATTGTAAACAATGTATCACTATGAATGAATATAGAATATGTTGGTTTTCCCAGTTTGCGTTACCAGGGGAAAAATCTCTATGTAATGTGTGTATTTTCCATTGTATATTTTATGTTCTTTTATTGAAAATCTATTTGCAGTAAAATATTTTACAAGGTTAAAATCTACACCAATGACATGAGAGCACCCTAGATAATTCAACCTCATCAGGTAAGTGAATTAGAAAATGGACTTGCAAGTCCATAAAAATCGAGGGTAGTTCCTTCTCAAAATTACAAAACAATATCAATTATCTCTCGATTCCACCATCCCAAAAATAATGTGCATCAGAGGTATGTGATCATTCATTTATTCTTTTATGTGCATTGAATCTAATTATCGTGTGAAATACTAATTTTCAATTGTTTTGTCACAGAGAAAAAAATAAAATACAACCCATTTAGCACATAAGACAAGATGACGAGGAATAAAAGGGTTGATCACAAACATTATGAGTATTTATGTTTCTGACTTTAATTAATATTTCATATTTGTTGTGATCTTTATATTTAAACGATTAATTTACACTTGTCTATGAATGCCTTATAATATGTGCGAACATACAAAGAGGGGCCAACCCATGAATTGATAGACATTAGGTAAGTATGGGTTGTGAGTATATGTTAAAGTACGAAGGTTTAATTGAACAATTTGTAAGTAGCTATGTTGTTTAACTTCCCTTCTTTTATAATTAATGAAACACCAAGAAACCTTTATATTAATTATATTGATTTTGTTTTGTCATGGGGTATTAAACATTCAAGAAACAAAGTATGTAATGCAACCAACATAAGAGATTTTGAGAGAAGGAATGAAGCATGGCTTCGAAAGAATGTGTATTGTAGTTTATGAAAGAATCACTACTAAGGTATGTTTTTGTATTTACGCAATCATGAATATTCTACTATATATAAAAATGTAGATTTACTTATTACACTTTATTTCTATGTTTATAGATGGAAGATGAAGAGGTGGAACATAAAAAACAATATGATCAAGAAAAATTAGGTTAAATAACTACAGTACAATATCGCCTACAAATGATGAAGAAATGAGGCATGCACGTAGCTCAAACGATGACAACAATTCAAGTGATAAATGATAATCAATGTAATTGAATGGTAGTGCAAGTTGTATGTTTTGAAATATTTGTGTTTGAAAATCAAGGATTTTGTTTAATGCAATCAACATATTGTTGCAATTGCATGAGGACATGTTAACAACATGTGTAATAATTACATATTGGTTGGAATTTGATTATTGTGGACCTTTACATTGTCCCATTTTGTATGACAATGATCTGAATCGAATATGACAAGAACAATTGGTTATCGGCACAAGCTCTAAGATGATCAAAACATGAAACGTTCAAGGCTAAGGATGAATAAGGAGATCAACTTGTTGGTGTGAAAGGGCCCCATGCAATCATGATTCATGTTTACCATTGTATGTAATGTAGTCTAAATTCGAATTGATATCTAAAGTTGGGAAGTATATGGTTGTATGTAAATAAATAATGAGATATTCATGAGACATTTTCCACGTGGGATAAAAGACAAACAAACAAAGAAAATAAGGAGAAACAGATTGGAGAGAAGTTGAAGTGTTGGGGATGCCTTACCTTCCACCTATCCTCCCGGTCTTATCAATCTTCTATATCATGTTTTCCCATAATGAGAAAGGGGTTCTTTGGCTATGAATGATGTACAGAGGATGCCTAGATGTCACTGAGGAGCATAGAGATGAACCAAAGAGCCTGTAACTTTCCCATTTCTGGATAATAAAGAGCATGGACAAAGCCAAAAGAATGTTGGTTTTCTGGTTTGGGTTTCTAGGGTAAATTTTGAGTTATGTGTGTGTTGTTTTGTTAGATGTGGATTTTGTTCTTTATGGATGAAATTGTTTGCACTATAATTTAACGATAATGGTGTGCACTAAAAATTAATGTTGGTTTGTGTTTTTTTTCAGTAACAAGAAGTCCATGCTAGTTGGAAATGAATTTGATTTTACTTATACACAATTTCCCATGGGTCAGTAAGTCGGACTAATAACTCTTTAATATTACCCATACATTAATTTTGTAGTTGGGAATCAATGTCCATCCTTCCAGAGCCATTGCTATTTACTTGGGGGTTTCTAATTTGATTTCAAGGGTCGTTGGGGATTTTCTCTCAGTCCCAGAGTCGGGTTAGTTATTAGTCGATGTCCACAATTTGTCTGTTGGTCGTGCCTCACATTTGTGATTTTTTTGGGGCATTTTCCTTTTCCCATAAATCTTATATGGGCCATACCTCGAAATATGGGGTTTTCAAGGCATTGATTAACTACCCATAAATCAAATACACATTTTTTCAATTTAGTTTGCTATCAATTTTCCCCCATACATTTTTCTTTGTTGTTGAGTGCCCAACTTGACTTCCAAAACATTTTGATGTGTCGTGGATTCTCAAAATATACCTTGGGTGTATTTGTATGCCATGGGACACCGAAATAGTCTTACAGACATTTTCCCACACTGTTGTTGTTACACACCAAAATGTTAGACTTGAGTGTCGCACCCTAAGTGTCACAAAGTGGCGTATGCACCTCGTTGAGTGTCACATGCACTGTCTCAAGTGTCGTATGCACCTTACCAAGTGTTAAATTCACTCTTCTAAGTGTCGTAACCCATTGAAACCATAAAAAAAAATTACACAATCCCTAAGTCATGTTGGAAGAAGAAGCCCTATCATTTGACAGTCAAAACACACCTTTTTCTTGGAAATTTTGACCATTTTTTATCATTTTAGAAGTTTTTTACTCCCATACCCATGCTAATGTGGTGCCAACACTCCTCTGACCATTCTTAGGGGGTTCCATGGTGCTCTGTCTCTCACTAAGGGGGAGCGCTAGTCTTGTTAGAGGAAAATTTGGGATCCTCCACCTTTTCCTAAGGGCCAACTCTCTTGGGATGAGGTTGGTTGTGATCGAATCCTATACTATGGATTCATATTAGGATCTAATGCCAACCTTAAGGAGCCATATCCTCAACCATTTCCCTAATTATCTCATGGCGGTTGTACCTCTCAAGCCTATATATTGAAGGTTTTTCCAAGGTGAAGGGGGGAACAATTTAGATATCAAACCTTTGATCTTGGGAGAAGCATCAACATTTTGATTTCAATATTCATGCAAGGGGATGGAAGAGGAGATATTGGTGAATATATTTTATCGTACAACATTATTTGTAAGTGCCTTCTTTTTATTTCCAATTAATATCAACTTGATCTATTCTCTTCAAGTTCATGTGTTCTACATTTTCTTGTCTATTGTCATTTCAGTCTTCATAGATAGATATGTTTTGTCTAATCATACAGAGTATGAGGAAGAGTTACGTTTCTAGTCTTTTAAGGACTTCAGTTTCATTGAGGATCTTGTATATCAATCCCAAGGAATGGAGTAGCGAGGACGAGCATCACAACAATGTACACCACATTCTTCTTCCCTCTTGATTGATTGGTTAAGTTATATCTATAGGGAAAGTAGTAATCACTTGTTCACTTCTATATTTGGACCAAAGATAGGGGTCTTGGCCCAAATGGGAGCTTAACATGTCTGTAGGATAATATTTCTCACAACAGAAAAATGACGACTCCATTGGGGAAGGACTGTGACTAGTTTTTCCTCTGTTTCATCTTGAATCCTTGCTTGTGATTAGATATTGTTTGTTTGATGCTTCATTATGAGTTATTTCCTCTTCTCTCTTCTTTTTTGAAGAGTTTACAGAGCCATTGATTGAGTCTTTGTTGAGTTTGATCTTGTGGAAGCATTTTTTATCTTTTTCATAAAATGGCATTCCCCTGCAGTTCACACCAGGGTGCCATTAGCTGAATAATGCTCCCCCTGAGCCTCTTAAGGGGTTCCATTATCTTGACTGGAGCTCCTCCTAATCCTCCTAGGGGTGCCATAGTTATCTATCACTTTGAGAACAAGGGAATCATTCTCTTTTAAGCGTTTTTGCTTGTTTCTGCTTGGTTCTGCCCAGTCTTCTTCTGTGAGGCATTTAGCACAGAGTCTACTAGTTTTTATTTGACTTCGTTTGATTTAGAATTTGACATTCATCACTTGTTTTTATTTTCTACTTTTGAGTTTCAAATTCTCTCCTACTTGTGATCCCCTTGTGTTAACAAGATCCCTAGGTTCATCCTTCATTTCAGTTGTTTGATCTTCGTCTCGCAAAGCTTTTAGATTGATTGATTGTTTAGGAGTTTTCATCAACTAGGGTTTTCAAAGGTTGTTTGGTTTTGAGCCCTTTTTATCTTCATTGAAACATCTCACTTTTTTGAATGATTAGGACTCTCTTGTTTTCCATAACCCATCCTTGAATGTTGTTTCTTGCTACTCATCGTTTGAGGGTTTTCATGAGTTCTTGTCTTCTTTCTCTCTTGCATCTTTGAGTCCTTGATTGAACAAGTTATCTCACGCTTTGTTTCTTGCAGTTCTGATCATTTTTTAGTGTGCTTTGTTTGATTTATTATTTTCCTCGTGTTTCTTTGTGTCAAACATAGATCTATTTCATTCCATTTGAAAGTTAAGAAGTGAAAAAGTTTGCATATTTCCTTGCATACATAATCGAACAAAGAAATTTTTTCATTCATTATGAAGTTTTATTTGGTGTATGTTTGGAAAAAGATCTAGTTTTGGATGTGCATTTTGATTTTCAGAAACATTTTCTTGGTAGTTTGGCATCATCTTGATCCTGGAAATTGAAAAGTTGCATTGTTTTGAGTTCTTGCTTGTGTTAAGAAGAATATAACTCTTCTCCTTCCCATACATAGAATTCATCGAAAAGAACAAATTGCATCTCATTATTTTTCATTCTATTGGAGTCGAGTCTCTCACACATCATCGGTTTCATCTCTGTGAAGCTACTGAGTAAAAGCCATTAAAATCAACCATGCGCTGATAAAATCAACTAGAACATTTTTTGGTTTTAGCACACCAATAGTAGCACATTATCAGAGTCTTTGGACTAGGAAAAGTGAGTAAATTGTCCAAGACTACTAAATATATTGTAGAGCACTAAAGAGTCAAGAAATCTAACTTGTGTATAAGCATAGTCGGGAACCCCCTCTGACACAGGGGATAAACATGAGGTCGAGTGTGGAAGAGTAGTGGTGATCACCCCTCCAAAGCTTGACCAATAATAGTGGACATAGTGTATACTGGGGGTCCTTCCTAAAGTGTCACTAACTCATTTGGTCTTCGTACTTCGTGAACTTCGAATCCGTTCGGGGTCCTTTGGAGTCTACTATTCCACTTGTGCTCGGTCCTCTGGAAGAATTTTAGATTTTGATATCCTGCCCATATGTTCGGTACCAAATATCGATTGTACTCGCCCAGAGGACAACTACAAGTTGGTATCCTTAGTGGCCTTTCCTAGGTATCTACAACGGTGACTTTGGGGGAATTCCCATCGTACCTGGGGTAGAAGTTGTATCACACTTTCATTACCCTTGGAGGGTGATCCTGCAAAAGTGAGGGTTTCTTGCATCGAGAAGGTCTTTTACGTGGAGGTTAGGGTAACTACTTCTAATTTCTTTGTTGGAGGCTTGATATCCCGTCTTCGAAAGATCCTTCAGCCTACTGTTGCATGGTTGATTTCTTTGAGTTTTCTTAGGAGTGTGTTTCTTTGAGTTTCGTAGTTGGCCCGAGGATCAAATATTTCACAGTATACAAGGTATGGATCTTGACATTTAGGAACCTCAGCAGAATGCTTCTTATGAAGGAATGATCGAAGATCAAACTTCTGATACCCTGAGCATAGCTCCTAGAAGTGACCAACACATTGAAGAACCGATCACAACATTCGTAGAAAGCCTTGCATATTACGTGAATCCTCTTTTCACTGAACCACTTGGAATACCACTCACTAATACACCATCTATGAGATATTTTGATGCCTATTATTCTTATAATTTACCACCCAATTCAACCACTACTCCATCTTTTGGCATGAACCCACCAATTTTTGGTTTTCCTGAAGAACTTGGGAACTTATCTTCTTCCACAAATCTTGTAGTTGCAAGTGTTGGTGCTACATATTTACCAGAAACATCAGTGACCCAGTTAACCCCGAATCAATCTCTCACACATACATATCCCTTCACACATGGGTCAGGTAATATTCTTTCTTCATTATTTCCACACATGCACACACCAAGTTCTTTAATTGGTCGTTCCATCGGTCAAATGGAAGAAAGTCAAGTCATTCACACAAACACGGTTACACAAGACACTCAACCTCCATCTCAACCATTGTAGATGATTTCACCCTACATTGGAGTTCAATCTTCAATGGGAAGCCAACCTTCAGCTCCAGGGAAAGTTTTTACTGGGGGGAAACCTATGTGGTTGCAACATCAACCAACCTTGGGTAAATCTTCTTGTGCAAGTCCTTATATATGTACTACGATTGGCATGTATCCTGGACAACCATTTCCAAGAGTTTCTAATCCTTTATGGGGTCAACCCAATCCGGTGGGAATTCCTATGCAAGTAAATTTACCCTATCAATCCATAAACCCCATTATTCCAATGCAACAATCCATTCAACCACAATACATGGGGGGAATATCACATCAATCATAGTACATAGGAGGTCCATCTCAGTACATGGGTGGAAAATCAAGATAACCACCTTACATGGGTGGAAAACTCGGGAAACCACCATATATGGGAGGACCATCTAGCTTTTCCATCTCACCGTAACCTAGATATGGTCCTACTGATGTTCCCATGCCATATCGTTACCACCGATATCCACACACTAACTGAAAGATTCCATTCTTGGCTACGTTAGATCTTCCAGATATGTCGTGTTTGACAAACGATCTCATTCAACATACCTTGTTTTGGCCTGCCATCCCTGCCAAATTATTGTCCGACATCTTGAAATTCGATGGAAAACCTAGGGAAGATCCTAAAAATCATGTTATGACTTTCCATTTATGGTGTTCTTCCAACTCTTTGATGGACGATTCCATTCGTATGAGACTTTTTCAGAGAACACTTACAGGTGCAACAACCAAATGGTATATTGAGCTACCGTGTAACTCCTTTGTCGACTTTAATTCTCTTTCCATGGCTTTCCTGACGCATTTTGAGTTGCCTATATGGCATGAGACCAGTACACATATTTTTACCTCACTCTGAAAATCCTCTTCCACCCACATATCTAATCATATTCATGAGTGGAGACAACAGAGACGGTTGATTAAAGCTCCAATTCTGGACCAACTCCTCGTGGATTGGTTTACAAAGTCACTCTTGCCTCCCATTTCCAATGATTTTGCCTCCCATTTCCTAGCATGCCTTGTTTTGGCCTACCATCCCTACCAAATTATCGTCCGACATCTCGAAATTCAACGAAAAACCTGGGGAAGATCCTAAAAATCATGTTATGACTTTCCATTTATGGTGTTCTTCCAACTCTTTGATGGACGATTCCATTCATATGAGACATTTTTAGAGAACACTTACAGGTGCAACAACCAAATGGTATATTGAGCTACCACGTAACTCCTTTGTCGACTTTAATTCGCTTTCCATGGCTTTCTTGATACATTTTGAGTTTCTTATATGGTATGGGACCAGTACAAATATTTTTTACCTCACTCCAAAAATCCTCTTCCACCCACATATCTAATCATATTCATGAGTGGAGACAACATAGACGGTTGATTAAAGCTCCAATTCTGGACCAAATCCTCGCGGATTGGTTTACAAAGTCACTCTTGCCTCCCATTTCCCACGATGTTGCTATGGGATTTTTTTTACTGAGGATCAGGATATCAACCATGTGCAATATTTGGACTTGGTATATTCCTAGTCTGGCACACTTTACAATCAGATCCCTCATTCTCCTCATCCATCGAACGATCCATCAAGACCTGCTCTGGAACCAAGTTCCATTCCAAACACTAGCACTATTTCCACTGCTACTTAAACCTCTGAGGTGTATGTGGTCCAATACACTTCATCTCAACAACCAGGAGCTAAGAATAAAAACAAGGTTAAATACAAGAAATGTTCTTACCAATAGGATACTACTAAGACTGTTGATACTCAACTGAATAGGAAGGGTAAGTTTCCTTGCATGATTTGTGAGGAAGACCACTACATGAAATACTTCCATCATCGTGAGGTAGTCGCTAAATTTATGAAGAGTACCTTCCAACCGGTTCAAAAACAACATTTGGTTGCACAAAATCCTTCCCCTCCGCAAGGGGGTAACACAGGTTATTCCCATCAAGGAGATACTTCCTTGAGTGCCTCTGAGGTGTACATGTTTAAGGCGGTTAATGTAACGACTCTATCAAATACTTATGACACTCCTCTGGGTGATCAGGAAAAGGGAAAGGTTTTCAATCAACCCTCCATATCCATTCCTCCTCCATCTTCCACTCCTCTTCATAATGAGAAGGCAATTTCTGACATAGTATTTCACCCACCCAAAAGAGCAATTCGAAAAGTGACATTTAATCCAAATTGTTGCACTGCCCAAAACTAAAATATAATTGAAGATTTGGCGTAGGTGCCTTGTGCTATTCAACCCTTGAAGTTCTACAAAACTTCCCAAGTCAACGAAGAACCTTGTTGTCATCCATTGGAGCTATGGACATAGAGGAATCGAACCTGATTACGTTTAATATGGACTATTCTAAGTAGAGGCTCTCCCACCACTTAGCATTCCAAATTAAAATCTTGGTTGGTGGAAAGAACATCCATTGCACTATTTTGGATGAGGGAGTCTCCACCTGTGTCATGTCTTTGCCTTGTTTGAAACCCCTTGGTTCTCCTAAACTTACCACATCTCCTACCACCTTGAAAGCGTTTGATGGATGTGGTTTCCAACCTCACAGACTCTTGCAATGTTTCATTGTGACATTGAAGGGTAAAAATGTTTCAGTCAATATCGAAGTGGTTGACGCACTCCTTGATTACAATTTGTTACTTGGTCATAATTGGTTCTATGCGATGACCGTCGTCGCATCTGCAGTGTTTCATATCTTACGATTTCCCCATCAAGGAAAAATTGTCACTGTTGATCAATTGGACTATATAACTCATGATCTCCACAATTTTGCAGTAAATAATGTCCCCTTTCTATGACAATTTGGTCTTGAGAGCATAGGATTAGGTCTTCTTAAGTATTCCTCACTCATGGGATTTTGTCCTTTTCCCACTCCTAACACCGTGCATGTTTCCATGTTAAATATGATTTCACCTCAGGTTTGACAATCCCTAGAATCATTTGATCCTTTGGTAGTACCTAGTCATTATGAGCATAGTTATTTTCTTGTGTCAAACTCATTAAAAAATGAAACAAACGCTTATGAGCATATTCTTTGTCTCTGTCAAGCTCGTTAAAAAATGAAATAGACCCCCCTCCATCTGAATCGATTCTCACTCTAGATCAATTACTTGAACATTCTTTTCCTCCTCCTAGTGAATATATTCCTATTAATAAGCAGACATTTAAATGAGGAAAGAAGAAGAATAATCATAGGAAACGATGCTTGGGGGGTAGGTCTCTAGCCTCTGGACATCATGTTGGAACGAAGACACTAGCTACTATCACACAAGTTGGGGGGAAAATACCTCTAGAGAGACACGCTTATAGGAGTGATCCTCATTTGGGGGTCATTCTCATCGTAACATAGCAGTTTTTCTAGAATGAGCTTAGTATTTGTTCTTTCTCTTGCTCATTACTACATGAGAATAGGTTACCGAGTATAATTTTATCTCTTTTTTGGACTTGTAAAAGCTATATGAAAAAGGAACTCTTTGGAGTCTACTTTAAGCTCTTTTCAAACTCCCTAAACATGAAAATATTGTCGAGTGACCTTGTTTCCTTTCACACTCATTAAAATGTTTGAAAGGGTGTCTTTCGAGTGGTATTTTATCTATTTTTCGGCCTCATGAGACTAATTATGAAAAAGGAATACTCTACTCAAGCATGAATAGAAGAGTTCTCCCCTATATTGTTTTACACTTTTTTCGGGCTAGGGAGACTAAATTTACGAAAAAGTCATCCACTGAGTCGTCTTTAATTTATTTTCAGACTCTCTAAACGTGAGAAAACATCGAGTTTGCCTTCTTTGGGCTTGTAAAACTATGCATCGAAGGACCTGTGTGAGTTCGATCTCCAGGACCCATACAAGACCGAACCCCTCCTTCTTCATGTTCGTTAAACATATGTCGAGGGACTCATCTGAAGGATGAGCTATACCAAGCATTTGTTATCCTCCTCAAGCTCATTAAAAAAGAATGGGGTACTCATCAATAATGATAGGGGGGGAATTGAAGGAAGTGGTCAAGCATTTTTGGAATCCTTTATGGCAACTATTGTCGCCATTGAACATGGAACTTGTTTGTGTCTCGTCTTATAGTTGGGTAATATGCTTGTCTCTGAGTCATACAAATTCCATGTGTCACTATACTTTTTTGTTCCATTCAAAAAGTCCTCTTATTTTCATCACATTATGTTGTTGGTACTCGTTGATTCAATGCTGCCAAGTCATTTGTCGTTCCTAATCATGTTCAAGGTAAGTTTCATTTCAAACCATCCATCTGCAGTATTACTAGTTTCCATTTCCTGTGTCAATCCATACTCATTTGGTCCAACGTCCATACTCATTCCATTTCCTATGTTAGTTTCATGTTGATGACGCAGGATACATCAAGGCCCTTTTTTGACGAGTCTTTTCCTGTCAACGTCAACACATTATCCGATAATTTAGACTTAGAAACCAATTAGTACCTTGGGACCTACATGCCTCAATGGAAAGCCTCCTCTCTTTCGACAATATGTTTACATCATTGACCTCTTATCGGATGATTTCGTGAATGTTCGAATTTATCTTATTTATTCACATTCATTGGAATGCACTTAAGGTACCTTGGGAATCATTGTCATCATTGGTGATTTTCCTAGCACTTGTTAACAATATACCTCAATGACCGGTAATCAAGTGGTTTCTACCATGTTCAACATCAAGTCATTTGTTCACATGGTTAGATTCGTACCGTTTCGGGATCGGGACGAAGACCTTGGGTTTGGTGATAACTTTGTTATGTGCTTTTCCTAGGCTACAATGGAGATCATTTGAGCATGTAAAAGATTTCAGTACAATCACCATGCTAGTTATCTTACTGATATATATACTATCACACAAATTCGCATTGTATTGATCTTTGGCTATGTTTTGTCTTCTCGTAGCCCCACTGTGTATTTTTCATGGTTGTGAGTAGTTCATGTCATGGAGGTATCGATCCACATTGTATCTCTAGTGGCCATATACTTAGTCAATATTCTCATGTATCCATAATGTATTGGTTGATGTCCATGCTTTGAGTAATCTAGTATTCCAACCATAGGTGTGCCTTCCTCGAAAATGGAACATATATGTGTACTAATTGATGATTGTTTTCATCTTCTTCCAGGTAATCCTACTCCAACACCCTTGGATTGAATAATTTTTAAAGTGTTTCTCCCATCAATTTCTCTTCTGACCTCACACTTTAGGGGGCATCTATTACACACCAAAATGTCACACTTGAGTGTCGTAAGTGTCACAAATTGATGTATGTGCCTCATTAAGTGTCGCATTCACTGTCTCAAGTGTTGTATACACCTTTCCAAGTGTCGCATTCATTTTTCTAAGTGTCACAACCCGTTGACACCATCAAAACATTTTCCACAATACCTAAGTCATTTTGGAAGAAGAAACCCTATCATTTGACAATTAAAACACACCTTTTTCTTGGAAATTTCGACCATTTTTTAGAATTCTATAAGGGTGGCACTTGATTACCCATGCTGAGGGGGCACCAAAACTCCTTTGGATATTCTTAGGGAGCACCATGGAACTTTGTCTCTCACTAAGTGGGAGCGCTAGTCTTGTTAGAGGAAAATGTGGGATCCTCCACCTTTTCCTAAGGGCCATCTCTCTTGGGATGAGGTTGGTTGTGCTCAACTCCTATAATATGGATTCATATTAGGATCTAATAAAAACCTTAAGGAGACATATCCTCAAACATTTCCCTCATTATCTCATGATGGTTGTACCTCTCAAGCCTATATATTGAAGGTATTTCCAAGGTGAAGGGGGGAGGAATTTAAATATCAAACTTTTGAACTTGGGAGAAGCATCAACATTTTGATTTCAATATTCGTGCAAGGGGTTGGAAAAGGAGATCTTGGTGAATATACTACATCATAAAGCATTCTTTGTGAGTTCCTTATTTGGATTTCCAATTAATATCAACTAGGCCTATTCCCTTCAAGTTCATGTGTTCTACATTTTCTTGTCTATTTTCGTTTCAGTCTTCATAGATAGATTGTATTTGTCTAATCATATATAGTACGAGTAAGAGTTCCTTTTATAGTCTTTGAAGGACATCAATTGCATTGAGGAGCTTGGAGATCAAGCCCAAGGATTGGAGCAACGAGGATGAACATCGCAACAAGGTATGCCACATTCTTCTTCTCTCTTGCTTGATTGGCTGAGTTAGATATATAGGGAAAGTAGTAACCACTTGGTCACTTCTTTATTTTGACCAAATATAGGGTTCTTGGTCCAAAGAGGAGCTTAGAATGTCTGTAGGATAAGATTTCTCATGATAGTTGTTTGTCAAATTCACCCTCCAGACAGTTTTCCCAACAACTGGTTTCCAAAATAAAAAAGCATTTTGTGTTAGTGAGACATATATGATATAATCCTTCCATTTATAGATCAGATGGTATGAGAGAAGAATTTTGAATGCATTTAGTGAGACCTGTATGGTAAGAACCCATAGTGATTACAAAAGAAGTGGACAAGAGTTGTTGCCAGGGATAGAGTGAAGTAGAGCATCAAGAATGTCAGGGAAACATTATGAAGGAGAAGAGGAAGAAGATCTCAAGGTCAAGTTGGATCGTTTTGAGAAGTTTTTGTCTACATTGAAATCAATGGTGTCACAACTATTGGCAACAAAGAGAAAGGAAACACCATCAATAAAGGCTTGTCATGAAGGACCTAAGAAGGAAGAAAATAAGCTAGAGATAGAGCATAATAATGAGTGAGAGATGTGAGAGTGCAGCTAAAGTAAGACACAAGTACCTTTCCATGTGGAGGCCAAGGTGGACATCAATCCATATACTAGGGAAGTGTAGGTTATTAGGTTGAACCAATGGCTACAACAAATGGAAGTGTACTTGAGCGTGCATGAAGTAACTGGAAAATAAAATATTGTTTTTTCTCGATTGAAACTTGAAGGCCATGCTTTGACATGGTGGGAGAGCGATGTAAGAATTTGAGCCCTAGGAACTGAGCCACTAATGACTGATTGGGAGGTGTTTAAGGACATGATCAAATCCCAGTTTTATCTAATTGGATGTGAGGGAAACCAACAAATAGTATGGAATTAATTTATAAAGAGACAAGGACAATCAATGCATGAGTTCATGATAGAGTTCATGAAGAGAAAATTTTTCTTCATTGTAAGAATTCAAAATATCCACAGTACCATTTTTTATTGGTCGACGTTTTGGTTCTGTAACAAGAGTCTCTCTCAAAATCCTAGACATGTTAGTCAAGTATTTGGGGGCATTGTTACCTTAGATTCATAGACAACTAATGTTATTTATACCAAAGACAATTAATGAGACCAATATTCAAGCATATTACCTTGAGGGAGATAAGAGGAAGCAACAAACAAGCATTCACAAGCAAGTAGAACCACAAGATCATCAACAGAGAAAGAAGAAAAACAAGAAGAAGTGGAATAAAAATAAGATCATGGCATCAACACAAGAAGAAACACCTTCCATACAACAATGTAAAGGATGTGATAGAAAGGGACACACTGAGGAAAACTGTTGGAAATTGCACCTTGAGAAGTGCCCCAAATATTTCCAAAAAAAGGAAGAAAAAAACATTGAGATTAGTGGATTTCGAGGAATGGGTGGATAGCACCTTGGACTTAGAAGGTAATATTAATGACACTAATCTTCAGAAAGAGGTGGAATTAGTTGGTTGCAATCACAAGGAGGATAAGGTGATGACTAAACTTTTCCACATTAAAATTCACATGAAGCAGAAAAAGGTGTATTGATTTTTTGATCCAGGATCACAATCCAACTTGATCTATGCACAATTGGTTAAGAATCTTGGGTTGGAGACCCAATATCATCCAAATCCATACCCCCTAGGCTAGGTAAGGAAATATGTGGAATTGAAAGTGAGAAAGCAATGAAAATTTAAGTTTTTCATCCATCAAAACTTTGTTGATGAAGTAGTTGCAGATGTGGTTCCTCTGAACATATGTGGAGTCATTATGGGAAGTCCATATTTTTGCAAGAGGGATTCCATTTTCAGAAGGAGAGTGAACCACTATAGGCTAGTCAAGGATGAAAAGCTTATGCCATAAATGCACATAAGGAAAAAGCTAATCTCTCTCTTATTAGTGCTTATCAGAAAAGGAGAATCATGGGTAGTGCAAAGAAGTTTGTCTTGTTGTTCCTGAGAGAAGGAAATCAACAAGGAGAAGGAAGTGAGTTGGAGATGAAGGAATCCTTCGAAGTATGTAGTGGTGAGAAGCACCAACAAGTACACAAATTGATTGAAGCCTACAAGGAAGTGTTTCAAGAGCCTTAAGGACTATCACCCAAGAGAGAGCTTGAACATGAGATTCAGTTGTTTTCGGAGTCACCACTGCCTAACATTGGGTTGTATAGGCAGTCTGTCATCGAAGTAGATGAAGTAAAGAAGCAACTGCAACATTTGTTGGAGTAGGGATTCATGAGACCCAGGTGATGTGGTTCACTCATCATCATGGTGCCAAAGAAATATGTAAGCTCGAGAATGTGCATCGAATATCATGCCATACATAATATCACCATCAAGAATAAATATGATTTTCCAAGGATTGATGAATTATTGGTTCAACTGCAACAAGAAAAGTTCTTCACCAAATTGGACCTTAAATTAGGATACCATCAAGTGAGGATAAAAGTGGAAGACATATGGATTACAACGTTTAAAATAAGACAAGGTTTGTATGAGTGGTTAGTAATGCCTTTTGGATTATGTAATGCACCTGCAACATTTATATGACTCATGAATGATGTGCTATGTCCCTTCATTGATCATTTTGTAATAATATATCTAGATGAGATGCTAATCTTTAACCATACTTGGAAAGAGTACTTCTCACATGTGACACAGGTACTAAAGACCTTGAAGAAGAATCAATTGATTTCCAACTTGCAGAAGTGTGAGTTTGGAAAGACTTCCTTGATATATCTTGGACACATGATTGGAGGAGAAGAGCTGAGGGTAGATCCATAGAATATTGCATCCATCACCCAATGGCCTATTCCCACCAATGTGACAGAGGTTAGGAGTTTCATGGGAGCAACTCGGTATTTGAGGAAATTCAATGTAAAATTATCCACAGTAGCAACACCATTGCATGTCGTAACCACCAAAGGAAAGAGCTTTCATTGGGGTAAGAAACAAAAAAGATCATTTGAATACTTATCCATGCTCTAGTACAACAAGAAAATCAAAGATGCTCTAGTCTTAGCCATGCCAAATTTGCAACAACCTTTTGAGTTAGATACTGATGTTAGTGGATATGCATTAGGAGAAATACTTATGTAAGGAGGAAGGCCCATGTGTTACCATTCAGAGTTGTTTCATGGAGCATTACTTAACTACCCACATATGATAAGGATCTCTTTGAAATTTTACAAACAATGAAGAAGTGGAAGAATCAACTCTTGGGAAAAGAGACGGTCACACACAGATCATCGACCCCTTCAGTATCTACAAAGTTAGAGGAAGATGCAATGTGTGAGGCATTACAAGTGGTTAGGTTTCTTGCAAAAAACTCATTTATTGATTAAGTAAAAGAAAGAAGTCACGAATAGACTAGCAAACATTCTCTCTCAACCACCAATGAAGAACATTGCTACAATTGGAATGATAAGGCAACTTGAGCCTTTCAGTCATGAAATTTCGAGTGAATATTATGAGGGAGATGAAGATTTCAGAGGATCCTACAAGCAACTAAAGAAGATGTTTGTCATTGTCATGGACTGAAATGAATACCACCTCGAAGATGGATTACTATACAAATTGGACAAACTATGCATACCCCGAGACATAAGAGTTCAATTGATGAGAGAAGCACACACTTCTAGGGTTTTTGGGAATTTTGGCATGACAAAGACAATGGTGAATCTGCAGTGGTATGTGTATTGGTCAAAGATGCAGGAGTAGGTGACAATTGTTTTTATAGGTTATGTTCTTTGCAACACTATCAAACCAAGCAATAATAAACTTGGCTTGTATATGCCATTGTCAGTACCAAGTAGACCTTGGGAGAGCATCTCCATGGATTTTTTTGGAGGTGTTCCCATGACTCATAGAGTCCATGACTACTTTTTCTTCGTGATAGACCACTTCAACAAAATGTGTGTGCTCATTCCCTATAACAAGACACACTCTGGATGAGTCTGATAAACTATTCTTCAACCATGTCTGGGTACACTTCGAGTTGCCAACCTCCATCATATCTAATCGGGACAACAAGTTCTTGGGCATATTTTGGACAACACATTAGGAGAGAATGAATACCAAGTTGAATTAATCCAGTGCCTTCCATCCTCAGACTTATGGACATACCGAGGTAGTAAACATGATGTTGGTGTAAATATTGAGAGGTTACAACAACAAACATCCAAATACTTGGATGAGCAGCTAGTCTACATTCAACACTCCTACAATAGAAAAATCCATTCATCCTCCAATAAGTCTCGTTTCGAGACTTGTTTTGGTTATTTACCTCCTTCACCATTTGAGATTATTTATGGACAACAAAAGAAAGAAGAAGGACTACAAGGAGAAGAACATAAGACAAGAACATTCATGGAAAATATCAGGCATATACATATAAGGTTTCTAGAGCAACTCGAGAAGAGCCAATAGTTGTACAAATATAGGCATGATCAATATATGGAGGATCATAAATTTCATGTTGGAGATAAGGTGTGGTTCTATCTCTGTAAGGAAGGACTAGAAGGAGAAACAAAGAAATTCAAGCCCCTTATATATGGACCATTTGAGATCATTGAAAAAGTGAATGAGAATGCCTTCAGGATGAAACTTCTGTAGATTTTAACCTTGTACAATATGTACTGCAAACAGATTTTCAGTAAAAGAACAAAAAAGATACAATGGAAAATACAAACATTACACAGAGATTTTTCCCTTAGAAACCCAAACTAGGAAAACCAACATATTCTATATTCATTCATAGTGATACATTGTTTACAATACAATATACATATAGGATCCAACGGCATCCAAAAACCTAACCTAGTGACTTGGATTAGTCAACAACCCTAATTCCTTAACCGAAAATAGAAAACCATCTGCAAAAAACCATGTGTCAAAAAACCACCTAAATATGTGACATGTTTCCCGAGGCAGAAAAACCACCTAAATATGTGACACTACTACTCGTGCAAAGAATATAACATATACCCAACAACTTCCACCTTATATGCAAATCAACTCAGTGGTGAACATGTAATATTTGAAGTTGTGTGAACCCTCCATGCTAGAATTGAAGACCTTTCACCTCATGGACTTTAGTAGTTGAAGTAAGACATAGTTATGTAGCACAAGGAGTGGACAACTCATAGAGGACAACAACAATTGTGGCATATTGGTATTAAGGGATATAATGCAAGGAAAGTGAAGTGGTATGAGAGGAACCAGATTGCAAGCAATTTCCCTCATCTATCCTTGGTAGCTTTTGGGGACCAAAAACCTCCCAATGGGGAGGTGTGATATGAATCGGATCCAACAAGAACAAATGGCTATCGACACAATATCTAATATGATCAACATAGGCAACATTTAAGACTAAGGACAAAGAAGGAGATCAACTTGTTGGCATGAAGGGCCCCATGCCATCACAATTGATGTCTACCATTGTATGTAATGTAGTCTAAAGTTGAATTGATATGTAAAGTTGGGAAGTATATAGTTGTACATAAAGAAATAATGAGACATTTATGAGAACTTTTCCACATGGGAGAAAATAAAAACAAACAAAGAAAATAAGGAGAAACAGACTTGAGAGAAGATGAAGTGTTGGGGACGCCTGAACTTCCATCTATCCTCTCGATTGACTCAGTCTTCTATATCATGTTTCCTCACAATGAGAAAGGGGTTCTTTGTCTATGAATGATGTGGAGAGGTTGCCCAAATATCACTGAGGAGCATAGAGATGAACCAAAGATCATGTACCTTTCTCATTGTTGAACAATAAAGAACCTCACTGAAGCCGAAAGAATGTTAGTTTTCCCGTTTGGGTTTCCAGGGTAAATTTTGAGTCGTGTGTGTGTGTGTTTGTTAGATGTGGATTTCGTTGGCTATGGGTGAAATGGTTTGCATTGTAATTTAAATATAATGGTGTGCACTAAAAGTTAATGGTGGTCTAGGTTTTGTTTCGGTAACGAGAAGTCCATGCTAGTTGGAATCGAATTTGTTTTTACTTAGACACAATTTTCCATGGGTTAGTAAGTCATACTAACAACTCTTTAATCTTACCAATACATTGATTCTAAATTTGGAAATCGATGGCCATCCTTCCAGAGCCGTTGCTATTTACTTGGGGGTTTCTAATTTTGTTTCAAGAGTCGTTGGGGATTTTCTTTCAGTCCCATAGTCAAGTTAGTTGTTAGCCGATGTCCACAATTTTTCCGTCGGTCGTGCCTCACATTCTCGACTTTGTTAGGGCATTTTACTTTGCCCATAAATCATACATGGACCATACTTCGAAATCTGGGGTTGTTTGGGCATTGATTAACTACTCGTGAATCAAATACACGTTTTTTCAATTCATTCAACTATCAATTTCGCCCTAGACTTTTTCCTCTGTTGTTGAATTCCCAATTCGACTTCCAAAACGTTTTTATGTCATGTCATGGGCCACCGAAATCGCCCTTGGGTGTCTTTTCATGTCATGGGCCACCAAAAGTCTTCCATATGTTTTCCCAAACCGTTGTTTGTCAAATTCACCCTCTAGACATTTTTCCCAACAATTGGTTGCCAAAACCAACTTTCAGAAGTCGACCCTTCACAGATGGATGTCGAATTCTCCCTTTGGGTTACTCTCTTCAATGTTGATCGACTCGAATCACCCTTGAATTTTTTAGCTTCATTGTTGGTCATTTTTCACCTTGTTTATTGGGTCAACAACAAATCCTAGTTGATGAAATTTGCCCTCTTATCCACTGGGCTTTCATTTGGTAGATTTAGTTCACTGGGTTGACTAGAATTTAGTCGACTCGACTTGGTTGACTTGTGTTTTTTCCAACTCAACTTCCAACCCGACTTCTAGGAGTTTGAATTCCCTAGCAATTGGTGAGCTCGACTGGGGGTTGGTCGACGTATTTGTTTTTTACTCGACTTTGGCTCGACTAGTTGATTTTCTATAAGTTGATGAGAGCTAAGGTTATAGTGAATAGAAGAGTATTTCATGTTGGTGAGATGGATAGGCTATAATCCTTTCATTTATGGATCATAGAATGGGTCTCTTATTCATATATATTAAAATGGGTTTCTTATTTTATTGCATTGTTGAATGTTGTAGAATATTGCATTGTTGAATAATTAATATATGGATGATTTACGTTGTTACAAATAATAGAGGTGTAATTCGTTGAATAACACATTAATGCAATCATTATATCAAAATGCAATAACAAAAATATAAAACAATATTATTATATAAAATATTTTATTTTGAGATGATTAATTGAAAATTTGTAAAAAAAAACAATTAATTAAAATATATACATATTAGTGCATTGTATTTTTATGAACTTACAAGATGGTGCATGCCATAAAATAGAAAGTGATGTGTTTTGAGGAGTCATACACATTGGTGCCTATCAATTATACAAAAGCATCGGTGCGAATTATTGAGAATAAACATTGTTCTGTAAATGACATAACATACAATTATATTTATCGTTTCAAAATTCTGCGGTGCTCATGTTTACAATACACATATGGGATCTAAATATAATGTACGCATCGATGTTGTAAGTTTAATATATGCACTGGGGCACTAAATATAATGTATGCACTAGTGTGGTAAGTATAATATATGCACTGATGCTTAGTAAAAATAATGGCACCGACATCTCACCTTGAATATTTGAAATTTCACAACCCTTCAGTGCACATGGTAATACAAGCATCGACACATACTAATTATACAAGCATTGGGGCGCACACTAAGTTAAATCATCGGGGCGTAGATAAACTAAAAGTCATTCTTGCTTCATATGCAAATAATGTGGAGCTGATGAGTAGAAATTATATGAGCATCAGTGCTCTACATACAACAAAAAAGGCGAAATTGGTGCGTAATAATTATAAGAGCAGTGATGCTTTTGAATTTTATGTAAGCACTTGGGAAGGTTGATTAAGAGCGCACATATGTGTTTTGACAATAAAAGCACTGAAAAAAAAAAACCTCCACTACAACCTTTGCCAACCCATTTTTTTTTTAGTTATATAGAACATCCATTAAAACCTCCACTAAAACCTTTGCTTCAAATAGTGGAGGTTGTAGTAGATGTTTTTTTTGAAAATTTTGCCGAATCTTGTAACACTAAAAACCTCCCCTACATATAGAGATCATGCAATCGTCATTGAGGGAACATGCGATTCAAATTTATGAATGTGTTGGAGTATTTGGAGAAGGTTCTCCTATTAGTTAAGTAGTCATTATGTAACTTATCTATATTATCCATCTTGGAGTTGTGCTCCATGCTCACATTTGGTTTATATGGTGTGTACTTTGGTTTCTTAAAATATCATAAGAAACTAGAGTACACATAATGTACACCAAATGTGAGCGTGGAGCACAACTCCAAGACAGATAATAGATATGAGTTACACAATAACTCCTTATGGAATAGAAGAACCTTCTCTAAATACCCCAATACATTCATACATCCAAATCACATGTTCCCTCAATAGTGACTACATGATCTCTACATATACATATTCACACATTGTGCATGCGGCCCCTTTATTAGGTTTCCCACTATTACATATACATTTACCTCATTGCATATACATGTAACCCCATATATGCCCCCCTTGGGGTCATATTAGAAAGCCATCTCAATGGATGAGGATACAAGATTCGACTTGTGATCAAGGGAGTCTCTCAAAAACTCTGAAACAAAACACTAAATTGCAAAGAAACGCTAACAC
This sequence comes from Picea engelmannii, assembly GCA_009831015.1. Taxonomy (NCBI): domain Eukaryota; kingdom Viridiplantae; phylum Streptophyta; class Pinopsida; order Pinales; family Pinaceae; genus Picea; species Picea engelmannii. Next base: position 2,829 of record ML839261.1, on the reverse strand, counting down.
ACATTGTGGGTAGGGACTAGCCCCTTCAGGGGCTTCTCACGTAGCTCATCACACACTCTAGGGCTTCTTTTGGTTTTGGCTAGCTCCAAGAGAGACCATTGAGTACAATAGATAGTCTTATCTGAATTAGGCTTTCAACAAAGAGTTATTCAAAATTTGGAGAAGCAAAGTTGAGGGTGAGGCCTCTTGTAGGACATTAGGGCCATTGATTAACAGGTTTGAGAAGCAAATGACATGAAACCATGGATGATGTGGATGATGTGGGAGGAAAGAGATATGATGGTATGTATTTTTATATATTGAAAAACAATATTCACGTACCAATTGCAACATGCATCTGTAATAAATATAATGACTCTCTTTTAGTTTCCAACACCTCTACTTATCATTAGCTAACTCAACATTTATAGAAACATTAGAATCTAGACCCAAAGGTTGATCTGGAATTTCCTTGTAAACTTTTGAACCCACTTACTTAAAAGCAAGCGCTAGCTGCTTTGCAACTTCCCTGCATATCTTGTTAATGTATATAAAGATTTTTATAGTAAGCTATAAGACTTTGTCATGTCTAAACGTAAAAGTTATTTTTACATTTTCATGTTGAAGAAAAGGTAGAACCTTTTTCTAGACAAATTGAAGGGGAGATATATAGCAACAAAATAAATTATAAATGTTTGAAATATGAAAAGATCCTTAAAAAAAACATAATAATTTTAATTGAGATTATTCTGAATCACAATGCTTTAACATTCTAAATTTTATGTGCAATTACAAATATTTTAGATATGAAAAGATCGCAAAAGAAAAGCATAATAATTTTGATTGAGATTATGCCGAATCACAATGCTTTAACATTCCAAATTTTATGTGCAATTACAAATATTACTTATATTGGATGCAAGGCCGATCCTTTGGAACACGAATTGAAGTCGGGGAAGATTTACACCCACAAAATAAATTTGAGATCTTTGAAATACGGAAAGATGGTAAGAAAAAGGAATCATCGTGATTTGGATTGAGAATATGTGAAATCACAATGGTCCATCCCATCCGTATAGAATTTGGGTGATCGACAAAAGATGTTACGAGGTAGATTTTCCTTTGCAACTAACCGTATAGAAAGTTTCGTTAGACAACTCAGAGGGTAAGACGGTACTTTTCTCTAAGAGATGGGAGGAGGTCTTGTGGTCGAACCCTGCTGAGTCTCCGAGATGGATTTATGGATTTTGTAATGATGCTGCTCTGTAAAATGTTTATATACTGAAACTTTTCGTGGAAAAAAACTAACCGTATAAACTTTTACGAGGTTAGGTCGAAACTATATTTTTCTTTGCAATGTGATGATAATTCTATATCAATTGCACTAACCAATGTTATATGGTTGGACACAAACACCAAATATATAACCTTCTCTAATACTCAACATAAATGTGATCTAGAAGTTCTACTTCACACATGTGAAAATGAATTATTATTTGAAGACATAGAAAGTGGAACCTAAACCATATAGGGTCATTTATAATTTTGTTATATGTTTAATGTCAATTTATTTCTTCTTAATTATTTGTTAGAAGTACAAAATGGAAATCGATAGTAAATTTGATCACTTAAAGTTATATTGATAGCGATATGAACAAGGGTTGCATGGGAGCTTAGTCCCTGCCAAGTAGATTTGGAAATTTGATCACTTAAAGTTATATTGATAGCAATATGAACGAGGGTTGCATGGGAGCTTAGTCCCTGTCAATTAGATTTGGAAATGGAGATGATAGGTGACACCCTATAATTATTGATGATGATGATTACTCTGAAACATGAACAATATGTTAACTAGGGGCTAGTTTCATGGTCTTAAAAGAAATCAATTTGTAAAGATTTTAAATGAAAAAAATTAACATTGATAACTATACCATAGAAAGATTGGAATTCAAAGAAACCGCCCTTAGTTTATAGATTTGTCATATACCGTATTGGCCAGGATCTTGGACCACATTTTTACTTTAATGTGGATGTTGTATAGTTTTGGGATTAGCTTAAATTTCCTTCCAATTAATTTAAGCTAGCCAAATGCAAATTGCATTTTAAAAATATTCAATTTTTCTTTTTGAAAATAAACCTTTTAAATTTAATAATATATCATTATAATATAAATATAATAATAAATAATATATTAGATAATAAATATAATAATGCATAATAATAAATACATAGTACAATTTTTTATGTTTAGATGTGGTGATTGGTGAAATTCATTGATTATGTAATTAATTCTACATATTGAAAAACGTGAAGAGAGCAATAACACTTTAATTCTATCAACCAATTAAAAATGAGAAACACAAATATCTTTATTACATCAAAAAATATATATTTGTTTTCCTATGTTAAACATTACATTGCATACACAAATTTATGGTAAAAAACAAATTAATGTCACATCAATATCACATCAAAAACAAATTCATTGTTATAATCCCATGGCACTAATAAGAAAACATCATTATATGTTTTATAATTTTTAAATATTTTGTATGTTAAAATAAATTATTTCTAAATAAAATAAATACTTGTTTATTATTTCAATAAATGAAAGATATTATTTATAAAAATATTTTTTTAATTATTAATAATTTTAACAATTGCAAATTTTATAATTTAAAAAAAAAAAATTGAATTAGACCATTTATCATTTATTTTTGACTTAAACAAATATTTTTGAGAAAATAACATAAAATCATTCTAAAACAAATTAAAGTAAAACAAATATTTGTGAGAAAATAACATGAAATCATTCTAAAACAAATTAAAGTTATTCATTTTGAGAGCACT
>ML839260.1:9246-43249 GCA_009831015.1 Picea engelmannii | reverse complement strand
AAAGTATTGTTGATATGTTTTAAAAGTGATAATTGCCAAAATGAAGGGGAAACATTGGGAGCCAAGCCTAATCTAGAATTTTTGTTATGTAGACATAGTGACAGGATTGACAGTAAGGAAATATGGGATAAAAAAAATATCCTCTCTACCCCAAAACCATGAGCCCTCTTCTAAAAAAAAATTATAATCAAGAAGATTTGACAAAAAAATAAAAATAAAAACACATAAGCAAAGGAGAAAAACCACGATATTAAGGTTTTCCCTATAAGAGACTTGTCCATGATTTGGGATCTTACAGTGAGATAATAACACTATATATTTAATTCCACCTCAATAGAGTGATTGGTAAAAAGCATTACATCAAACACTCAACTTCCATACATTTTGTTAAACACTTGACTTGTAGCAATGCCCAGGTCCATGTAATTTTATGAAGATAATGTCTTTTGTCAATCACATTTTGTGTATACATTTCATCAAACACATCTCATGCAAACCTTTCCTTCAATTCTTTTATTGCATCCTCGATATTGTCTTCCGATCAAAACCCATGGAAAACCTTTGCAGCAGTAAGACCTTGAGAAGAAACGATGACCATTACATCTCCCTAGTAATATGGAAACTGGTTCAAACCTATGAAAAACTCACCAATAGAGTCTTGGAAAAGACATTAAAACCAAACTTTCCAATAAAATGTGCATAAGAATGTAAGTCCCTTCCACAAGAACCGATAATTAAAAAAATTTACAATCGCAATTTCGATACCCTTTATCTCAAGGATGTATCAACTTGCAATATATTCATTTTTGTGTTCTAAAACATCCTTAATATAATATCCTATTTTTGTTTTTGTAAAACTCAACAAATTATGTAAGTCATTCAAATATTTACATGGAATTGAGTGCCTTTGCATTATTTCTTTGTACATAAGACAATGTATCCATAATGTATCATCACATGCATATCATCCTTAATTTATTTTTGTTTACATAGTAAGCTTAGACATTATTGTCTCTTTATATTTTACATCTCATTGTTTCAATTGATACATTATGAGAACTTATCTTGAATTCACAAAGTAAATGGTTTGCATGCATTATTGTTGTTTTGTATAAATAATCATTGGGTTGATCTCACTTGATACAATCTCATTATCTCATTTTCTCACAAGGTTCTTTCTGTAGCATCTTTATTACCCACTTTTGCACTAAGTCTCAAACAACCAATGGTTCATTGGTAAATATTTTTCTTCAATTCCCTATTTTTTACCAACCATTATCTTAAGATGTCATCATTTCTTGCATTAGTGACCTATTCCTACCCATATTCTTTATTTTGATAATATATGTAATAAATTGGCATAATGCTTCACCTTCTAAAGGAAACATCTGAGTTTATACCAACATCATAAAGTAAGGTGTTTTCATTTTAACTCCTAGTTTCTCTATTAAGAACAATTTCTTAACTCTTTCAACTTTCTTTCAAAGTTATTTGTGGGTTCCTTGGAGAGGCCTAGACCCCAAACAACACAACCATAAAAATAATTGTTTGTACCAATGTTCTAAAGAGTAGCTTCTTCAATTCCCAATTCTGTAAATGATTGTTTTTATATTTATTCTCCATAGAATAAAGGACCTTCATGGTCCCTACTACCTATTTTTCCACACAAGACTTCCAATTATAACTACAATCAAATTCAATGAGAAAATGCTTATTTAGGAAATTAAGATGTATTCAAAGATTATCTGTTTGGATTCCCAATAACACATCATGGTCTCCATAAATCATCAACAAAATCATAACCTTCTATGTATATCCCCCCTCCCCCATACTTCTTGTTCCAATCTTCTAAATATGTAAATATGTCAAATATATTAATGTTGATTTTGATTTTTGTATCATTTAATGTTGATTTTGATTGTTTTATCATTTATTATTCACTCAATTATACAATAACTTTTCTCCATTCTTTCTCAATGTTTTTATTCAAGGGATTGTATTAAAGGCTATAAAATATATACAAAGCAAAAATAATACTATTACCTTTCCCAAGTGTTTTTTTATCTTTAATAGTTACCATGTAGTCAATGGTTAAATGTTAAGATAAAAACAAGCTTGAGAAGTAGCTTTAAGATTGTTTTCTTCTACCCAAATGTAACAAAGCGAAGTTATATGTGTTGATTGATCACTATAAGTGGAGAATAATTTTCCCAGGGATTGTTCAGATATATTTGAACTAAGTGGATGCCCAAGGATTATCTGGATGCCCAGGGATTGTTTGAGATATATTTGAACTATATGGAGATAAACTTCTCTCTGTTGAGATATATTTGAACTATCTAGAGATGTGTATGAGATTTCCAGATCAAAACTTAAAAGAATGTGTATGAGATGGAGACCTTAAGGTCAAGGATTTGGTTCAACTATAGTTTTTGGACATGCCGAGATGAGTATTGAATTGTTCACACTGTTCTTTTGTAATACCCTTGTTTCCCTCGGCTTATAAATATAACTATAACTTTCCAAAAGAATATGTGCAGGCTAAATATGTTTGGATGTTGGAATTGATGAACCTTTTTGTTATAAAAGGTAATGTATGTATTTTTGTTACTAAATAAAATGGATATTGTTGCATAATTGTTGAAGGGGTTTGCCAAGGTAGATCATGATGCATGGGAGAGATGGTGAGGGGAACCAAAAATGGTTGAGATGACCCCCACCAGACTAGTAACTTACTAGATTTAAATTATTCAAACCCAGAACAATCCTCTGACCCAGAAAAATAAATTACCAGTCAGGCTGGTAGTTGGGAAGTCCTCCTCAAGAGTCAATGAGGAGATGGGTAGAGTACCCATCTGAAAAATTCCTCACCTAACCACGAAATGGGGATTGGGACCCACAAAATAGTGTTGAGGAAGGAAAGAAAAGAAGGGAATTCATGGGCAGAGGAGAGGATGTGGGGGGAATAATTCAAGAAACCATTTTCTGAAGAGGGAGAGCATGTGCGGCTCTTTAGTTTGGGGAGAGAACTGAAAAGACGAGTTCATTCTGGGTACAGGAATTTGTTGGGAAGAGTATTCAGTCCAAGATGATAAATGAGGTTGCAAGAATATGAGTGACTCGGGAAGCACTCATTGTGAACCCCCTTGCTTGGTAGAGAGAGAAACGATATGCTAAATTCATGTGGGAAGACAACAATGATATGCATCCCTGGTTGTTGCTAAACAAGAAGGAAGAGTCTCTCTTAGAGAATCATGATTTAGCTAGGGGGTGGCCAGTGGTAAATCCATTCAGGAGTTGTTGTGCCTACAGTTGAGTGCAAAAGGGAACCCCTCTTAGTAGTTTCTTCACTATCTAGTTTCTTGATAAGTATTCTTATACCCTGTGTACTACAATTGAAATGAGTAGTTGGATGTCTATGTCTATGACTAAAATTTGTATTGTATGATTAATATTAGAAATGTTTATTGTTTTTCTGTGAACTCCTTCCTTTGAATGGTTTCTTTTTTCTTTTACTTAGAAGTAGGAGAAATATTATACATGGGTCTTCAAATGAATTTAGAAATACGTTTACGGTTTTTGTGCTGGCTGGAAAATCCTTAAGGTAATTTTCTCGAGGATTGATTTGGTAATGTAAGAGTCGGGGCAGAATTCGTTGGAACACTTCAGTCTTTTCGACCCCTAGAATTTAACTTCATAGGTTACTAAATTTGAGCTCTGTGGAGGAAGGGTGACTCCTTCAAACCATTTGTTTGTGTGACGGAGGGCTCATTCCCACGGCCCTAACCAAATCACAACTAAGAGTCGATCATGCAGCCTAGAAAACTTATCAGGGGATCCATGTGACCAGGACCTTGGAACCCTTTGCTAGGTCTGAAAGGAGCTAAGCTATCTTGGCTTCAGAACTTCGGGAGCCTGAAGCTCTGGGATGTTTTGACTTTACAAAATTCAAAACCAATCGAAGGAAACATGTCAGTAGGGTTACCAGCGAGGTTGACCGACATCTGGCGGTTTCCCTAACTGTGACCGTAGGTTTTGTCCCACCGTTAAACCCTGATCCACTTCCCGCTCGCAAGTAAGGCGAGCCGTAGATTTGAGGGTATTCAAGATATTCCCTGATTGTTGGATATACGTCGTGGTTAGTCCGGTGTTGACCAATTCGAGAGAAAAAGAGTGTTAAATGGGTGCAACCCTGAAATGTCAAACTTGTTAACTAATGAGAACCATAGATCTGAGGATATTTGGGATCTTCCCTGACTCTTGGATCTACATCATGGTCAATCCAACATTGACCACTCTGGGATAAAGGGCGTGTCAAAAGGGTGGAACCCCCCAAACGTCAAATTTGCAAAGTGAAGAGGACCATCGATCCAAGGATGCTTTGGGATCCCTCCTGACCATTGTATCTAAGCCATGGTCAGTCCGACATCAACCAATCTGGGAGAAAAAAGGAAATTAGATAGCCAAACTTATGAATATCAAAGTCTTGAAGCAAAGGAGGTTGTATATCTATGGATCTATGTGGACCTAACTTGACCATAGGATAAAAGGGGTATTGGGAGGTTGTTGGCGGGAGTTTGGGCTTCGGAGCTCTGGGCTATTTCCCAAGTAGGAGAGGCTCGAGTCTTCCAAAGGCTGTCAGTATGGAGTGACGTGGCACATTGATGTCGTCTAAGGTGATGTGGGCCCATGTTTAGCATGCCACATGTGACCTTGATTTGTGTTTTTTCCAGACCTTATATGCCAATTGGAACATGACACATGTCACCCATTGGTGGGGCCACATGTCATCTCTGCCCTTTTCCACATTTCAATATCTCTAGCACATGATCGCTTGGCTTAATAGTGGGTGGAGTATCTGGGAAACTGGTAGTTCAGGACTTTGGGGAACTTGGGATGTTGGGATGTTGTGGTTAATCGGCTGAAGGACCTGACCTACCGCCCATGCCTTTGCATTTAATGCACCACCACGTGTAAGTGTGGACCCTTTGGGAGTCTGGTGTTTCGTATCTCCAAATTTTTGGGGTGGTGTATTGGATAAGTCGAAAGGGTCGAAGGTCAGAGTCACATGGAAGTATTCCAGGGTTCCGGGACCCTAGATGATATGTGAGTAGAGAAAAGGGTGTTTAGAGCTGGAGTGTCGAAGCTTTGTACGTCAAAATCATTTAATGTTATGTGTTGAACGTAGGGTAAATCTCAGCCATTGGAATTAATGGTGGTTTGACCTCCACCATAGATGCAGGAGTGCTAGGTAAATTTGATACTTTGGGACTCCGGGAGTTTTTCATACATGGACAAGAAGGACAAGGGGCCGAATACCTAGTAATAACGAAGGCACAAGGAACATTCCCTGTAACCGCCCTTCCAGTGGCCATGCCATCGCTAAAGGATAAAAACCTTGGTTAATTCTGTGCCAGATGGAATGGTACGAATCAGTTGAACCCACATGGGTGCCACGTGGCCTTTGACCAATGATTCCTAATTATCTTCAGAAGGGTATAACTTCCAATCCAAAGCTCAGATTTGAGCATGGTAATAGTCCTTGGAAAGATCTTGGTGAGCAAACGATGATGAAGATATGGGGAAGAGGATTTACAATGATTGAGAAAAGATAAATTCTTATGCCCCATCCCTCAAAAGGATACTTAAGGGGTTGGGTATGTTACAAAGTGGTATCAGAGCAAGAAACAACACTTGGCATGCTTGGGCTCATGAACGAGTCGCATAAAAATATTATTAGAGAAATTTTAAGGGGTAACACCCTATCTTAACCCATTCATAAGAAACTTATCTAAACCACTGTTGAGAAGAGGAATGAAAATTTATGTTGTTATATATTTTGAAAGTTTGAATTGTGTGTTGCTAGTGTTCCAAATAAAGAAGATTAATTAACCTTACAAATTTTATGTGTTGTTCATAAACTAGTAGATAATTAACTAAGAGAAAATGTTTTATCAACACTCAAGCAGTCAGTGGACAACAGGAAAACTACAACAAAAAGGATGGTGACACACCATGATTTGGGGGAAATATCCCACAATAGAGATGAAGAATATGATGAGAGGAGGGAGGTGGAAACCCCTCCATATTTGAATGAAACCGTAAGAAGCCTCATGGAGGAATTACAGAGTTGTAGGGATGATAAAAGAACCAGAAAAGAGAATTGAAATTAATACATTCCTACTGCAAATCCTATTAGATATACAAAGGCAGCTACAACATGGACCAGCAGCCAGTCACATGGACAAACATCATACTAAGAAAACCCAAAGTCCGCCTAAGATACAAAATCATGGTCCTGAAAGTGGCCAGACAAGGAGGAGCACCTCAAAGAAGGCCCAACATGGAGCCAGGAGACACTCAATGGAAGAATCCTCTAGTGAAGAAACTGACAACTCCAAGGAATATTCTAGTAGCAAGACTAGTTCACATTGCCAAAGGAGAAGAAAGAAGAGGAAACATTCTAAGAGCCACAACCCTGAAGAGTTTAAGAAATCCAAACTGACCACTTTCGATGGAGAAATTAAAAATGGGGAAGAAGCATAAGTTTGGCTGCTTGGCTTGAAGAAGTACTTCAGAGTCCATTACTACTCTGAAAACTTAAAGGCTCGAATAGCCATTTTCAACTTGAACGGAAATGCCTCCATTTGGTGGGAGGACCTTTGGAATGTGAAAGGAATCCATGAGAAGGAATTTTCATGGAATGTTTTTTAGAAATACTTCAAGAAGAAGTATCTTTCAGAAAAATACTTTGATGGGAATACCAAGGAGTTCTATGAACTCAAGTTAGGACAACTCACAATAGATGAATATATCAACAAATTTCTTGATTTGATAAGGTATGTGCCCTACATAAAGGATGAAAAGGTAAAGATGCAACGATTTTTTAGTGGACTTCCTCAATCCTTCCAGGACAAAATTGAATTTGATGAACCCAAGACCTTGTAAGATACTATCCGGAAGGCAAGGTATTTCTATGAGAAATTCAATAATAAGGTCGAACCTCATGAGGACTAGAAGAAGAAAAGTAATTTTGGATTCAAGAAGAAGGGTTTTAAATCCTCAATATTTAAGAACCATGGGAAAATTTCTAAGATGATCCTTCCTACTAAAAGTGTATATCAACAGAATTTCCCATATCATAGTGGTAATAAACCCTTTGGAGCAACCCCAGGTAAGACTGATAATACAAAGAGAGAACACTTGAAATGTTGGGGTTGTGGAGAAGAACATATGTTGAGGTATTGTCCACATAGGCAACATGACAATAGGAGGGTCTTAAACTTCCAAGAGGCTACCACAGTCAATGATGTGGCTAGGAGCATGCCACAAATTTATGCAACCTTGGATAATAGACAAGTTGACCACCAAGATTCAGTGGTGGAGATGGAAGGTATGATTGCTAACCAACTAGTTTCCATTTTAATTGACCGTGGTTCTAATCTGAGCTATGTTTCCCCTCAAACTGTTGAGAAATGTAAATTGCAGCAGGTAAAACATGCTAAATCGTGGCTAGTACAATTAGCCACTGGAACCAAAAGAAAGGTAACAGAGGTCATACCGGCATGCCAATTCATTATGAATGGATTACCCACCCAAGAAATTGAACATGCTCCCTTTAGGATCTTATGACCTTTTGATTGGAATGGACAGGTTGGTTGCCCATACAACCAAGTTGGACTATTACAATAAAACTTTGGAGTGTGAACATGTAGAAGGAAGAAAAATAACCCTATAAGGAATTCAAAAACATGTCTCAGTGAGACAAATATTCGCCCTTCAAGTGAAGAAGTATTGCAGAAAAGGATGTTATTTAAATGAAATACAAGTGTTGAACTCTGTTGAGAACAATAAACCAAGCCTAGAGGGCCATCCCATATTAAGAGAGTATAAAGATGTGTTTCCAAAATAGGTGTTGGAACACACACAATTTTTGAACTTTGAGCTTTATATTTTTCACCTCTTAGGAATAAAATTTTACCCAAAGAAAGCAAAAACTTGGAAGATGGGATTTTAATTTTAAATCAAATTCATTTCTTTTTATTTAATAATAAAGTCCGTACAATATCTGTCGTCGATGAGTTTCATTAATTTGATCGAACGATCCTAACGATCTCTAAAGTTCTGCAGTTGCCTGAGTTTTGAAGAGTAAGTCTCTAACGATCTCTTTAGAACTCTGCACTTCATATGTTCCAACAAGTCTAAATAGTAAAACTCTCGAAGCTCTTGAACCCAAAAAATAACAGCTCACAATAAATCCTAAATAATTCATGAACAGGAGTCATAGGACACGTGTCTTTTAAATCTTTCATGAGCTGACACATGGCACTTATTTTTGAAATTTACGTTGGATGATTCACATTCTCTCGAGTGACACGTGGCACCTCTCTCTTCTTGACATGTCATCCAGAATGATGTCATATCTTCCACATCACTCTGGGAGATGGCCCTTCAGGAGTTTAACAAAGAGTGAGTTCACGAATCACCGAAGTTTCAAAATGTCGAAGTATTGGAAATTTCAAAGAGTAAAAAGGAGTCAATAAAACATTCAATAATGAAAGTTAATCGCGATTAAGAGTTAATTAATTACTTCACAGGTTCGGATTTCGGAAATTTCCCTGTGTATTGGATTCAAAACCTACAAAGTGTGAACTTCTGACATACTTAAATTTAAACACGGTTAATTAAGATTTAAAAGAAATTATTCAAATATTAACTTCTTCGTCGATTCAGGATTCCAGAGGTTTCCACCCTGTCACATCCAAAGCTCCTGAACACGAACCATCTAAGTATTGATGGAATTTATGATCAATTAAGGATAATGATTTCAAACGAGGATTGTGGATTTCTAGGTAGTAAATTCCATTAAGGTTAATAAATTCCTTGTCAATGAGGCTATACGAAGATCAATAAACTTTTGTTTGAATAAAAGCACTTCAATTTCAAAATCTTTTTCACCATTCGCAATTAGCATTTTTATCTATTGAACAATTCACACACTTCCCCTATAATAGGTAATCTCACTTTGTTTCCTTGAGGATTATGGCACCGCGAAAAATGGAAAAAAATCTGGATGCAGTGCGTGAGGATTCAAACCCGAATGCAGGCATTCTATCAGACACTTGTTCCCTCATCATTATTTCCATGGGAAGTTACTCTTCCTTGTGACTTTTATCCATACCTTGATGAGCCAATGTTGTGCTATGCATTTGATTACCCTCCCCCCATGACCTCTACTGTAATTCATTGCCCTGCTGAACACACCCAAAGGGATAGATGGAAACACGATCAAATGGCCAAGAAAATAAGCTGAATGATTAAGGTGGCCTTAATGACATGTGTACCTAGCCCAAAGGACTAAGGAAAATGTGTGCTTCTACCAACAGACGAAGAGACAGAAGAAAGCGCCAACAAAATTCATCAATATGTACATGTTGTTGTTTTATTAAGATGTATTCTATTTTTAGTTAAATATTGTAAGAAGTCCAACAGTTTTCAGTTGTGACAAATTTTGTATAAATAAATAGATTTAAGATCTATTCAAGGTTGTTTCTTGCCGAATGTAATAGAGAAACTCTTTTTTTTTAGTATTAATACAAGTATAGACATGGATTCTAAGTTTCGTTCAATTTGAGTTATGTGTTCCCTTTGTGTTTCCATTTCCCCGAATTTCTTTTTGTAACTCTTGAAGAGTGATTGGTTGAAATTTAGTATTACATCTATTGTGATCATATTACACCGGGAGTTCATTCAGTAAATAGATTTTCCTATGTTATTACTGTGAGTAAAACAAGACCTGTAATCTGCGTGAATTACTGCATTTTATATCCTGCTCAAGGGTGCATCTTCTACTTTTCTTCTATTGAAAACAAGGTGAGACTTATCTGTAATTTATTCATGAATTTGTTTAATAGTTTTGTAACACTTTTCACATCATTTGATATTATAATTGTGACTCGGATAATGAGATACAACCTCTGTACTGTCCTCTTATTAATTTCATTTAAAGATCATTTCTCATAAAACTGAAGGTAGAAAAAGCACTCATTAAAACATTTCTTTTAAACCTCTTATGCTTGACATTATTCTTTGAGCCTTAGAATCAATCTCAGGAACAACATCTTTTTGGCGCCATTGTCCAGGATGAAGAAATGAAATCATTTTCCCTAGGAAAACAACAAATAAATTTTTGGTATTTGATGGTGAACAAAGATTGAATACCTAAGTAAGGATTACTTTATTTTTCACCCGGCGACTCCACCGTAGAAAAAAATGGCATTCGTTAGAAATAATACCAAGAAAAACCCAGACGAAAAGCAGACTAGATCAGTGTTAGATCCCGGAAAATTATTGAAACCAAAGGGATATCTCAGACAAACTGTTGCATCAGCAGGTAAGGTCTATCAACCTAGAGTTACGTAAGTTAATGTTAAGGTTCTCACTGAAGAGCTAACCCCTAATGAAAGTTTTAAACAAGTTCATTCTGTAGAGGCATCAACAAGTAAACCTGAAGTTAAACTAGAAACTCCATAGGCAATTATTCCCGAAATAAAATTTGAGATTGACCTGACACATCCTTTTACTAGTGCGAACAAAGGATCTCGTTCGATCCCCACTTTCATTAACACTCTGTTGATTCTTTCCTTTCCCAAAGTAAAATTTTGTGTTTCCTGAAATCCTGAAGAGTACTTTCTATACCCGGATTTATCCCCTATCGCCTCTTCTATATATACATCTGGTAAACTTGAGGAACATAGCTCAAGTTTCCCTTTTCACCATCACCTAGATATTTCGTCTCCTGATGATATTTTTCCCAAAATTCACTCGCAACACCCCGAAGTAGTCAAAAGGTCAATAGTTCAGTCTTTCGAATTTTTTGAAAATATCATTTTTGGTCCCCGAAGTTCATCTCCTAGAATTTCAATGGTCGGTGTTGGAGGTGTTGGTGCTGGTGGTGTCGAAGGTGCAGGGGTTGGTGGACAAGATCAACCCCCTAGGATATTTTCTAAGGTAGCTGCTAGATATGCTCTCTTAGTCCTTCCTGTTGTCCTGTATGATTTTCCCGAAAATTACATGAAGAACCTCCCCAAATTCATGGGAGAAGGGGATCTAACAACAACAGAACATATATCCTTTTTCGATCAGTTTGTTGATATCCTTGGAATTGAACACGAGGATGTTTACTCAACACTTTTAGTACATACTTTGGAAGGACAGGTGAGAACTTGGTTCAAAGGACTCCCAATAGGTTACATATGATCATATGACGATCTATAAAATGCCTTCCTAAGACAGTGAGGCAAGAAAAAGGATCATCTTTATTACTTAATTGAATTCAGAGCTTTGAGAAAGAAGACTTATGAATTAGTCCTTGAATTTATTCATAGGTTTCATAAGATTTATCAAAAAAATACCATCCAAAGTCAAACCTTCTCAACCAGCTGCAAAAGTCACTTTTGTAGGGGCTTTTGATTTCGATTGTGCTCTACTTTTGAGAGAAAGGAGATCTACTACCTTATCAGGAATGCAAGATGATGCTATAGAAATTGAGTCCAATATGATGGCATATGGAAATTTGAAAACTAAGGTTGATATGGAAGCCAGAGAACCCAGGAGTTTCAAAGAACATGCAGGACCCTCTGGATCTGGAAGGTCCACAGAGGAAAAAATGGATGAGATGGCCAAAATTATTAAAGATTTATCAAACAAAATTTCCAGGATGGAATTAGATCAAGGCAAACCTGATCCATATGTTAGGAATTAATTTAGGAGAAACCCTAATCCTCAGATACAACAAAGAAAAATAAAAAATGAAGATCAGAAGATCCAAGCTTCGTTTAAAACTGGAATTTTCATGTAGAGAGATGAAGCCCAAGACTATGAGGAATTAGAGGAAGATATAACGTTAGTGATGATGATCTTGAGCCTCACCTGACCCAGTAGGATTATGATAAATCCTTAGACCTATAATCCTTGTTTAATAATGATGAAAACATCAACAATCTCGGGGACTCTATGTATCAAGGTCTCGCCGACTCAATAATGGTTGAACTTCAACATAAATATGATTTAAGGCCAAGAGAGAAAAGTTCTACAAATATTCCACCAAAGAACATTTTATCATGAAATAAAGTGAGTGATGAAGAAGTTACTAAACAATCAACTGAGACGCAATCTTCCTAAACAAAGCAAGTTGAAACAAGAACAGTGCAAACTAAGAAGCCAAAAAATACAAAGGCTGAAGTTCAACCCAGAGAAAGTGAAAAAACAATTGTGGGCTTCAATTTAGAGAATGAACTTAATAAAATTAAAATCCCAATGCCTTTGGTTGAACTTCCTAGAAACTGGATCTATAAAAAGAAAATCACTAAAGCAATAAATTTTTTCTGATTCTGAATGTCAAGTTGATGTTATCAATTTGCAGGACAAAAAACCTACAATCATGTTCGATCCATACATTGAAAACAATAAGGATTTTGTTGCTCTATTCTATATTACACTAATTGTTCAAGATCATTTACTTTACAATTGCATGCTAGACTCAGGGGCCTCTCATAATCTAATGCCTAAGATTATCATGGAAAAGTTAGGCTTCGAAATTACCAGACCTTATCAAGATTTGCACTCGTTTGATTCTAGAAAGGTTAAGTATCTAGGTATGATTAAAGATTTGGTGGTAAATATTGCTCAGATTCATGTGAAAAGTATCCTTATGGATGTGGTTTTTTTTAACATTCTTTCCAAGTACGGCATGCTTCTATCAAGATCTTGGGGCACCAAGTTAGGAGGATCAATTCAACTAGACATGACTTACACTACAATCCCAATTTTTGGTGGACAATTCATGCGACTGTAGAAAGAAACCAGACTAGCGTATACTATAAGTGACCCTCAAAACCCCAATACTTACCCAGTCTATGTTGTTGATCAGGACTTAGGAAATTATATATTATCTATAGATGATGATTTTGAAGAATGTATTGAAGAAGAAGAAAAAAAAATAGAAATTTCAAAGAAAAATGTAAATGTTAGAGAAGGAATGTGGAAAATGTTCTTTGATGGTGCATCATCCTGCAAAGGAGCAGGAGCTAGGGTTTTATTCATGGCACCAGGAGATGAGTATGTTATTCCTTTCTCTTATATATTACAATGGGAGGTCGATTATACCAATAATGTCTGTGAATATGAAACTTTGGTTTTAGGATTAGAAGCTGCAAGGAAATTAAAAAATGAACATCTAATAGTTTATGGTGATGCAGAGATCATTGTAAAACAAGTAAAATAGCAGTAGAAAGATAAGCATCCAAGTTTAAGATCATATAGAAATTGTGCCTAGGATCTTATAGAGAATTTATTCTCATCCTTTAATATTCACTTTATTCCCAGAATGCAAAATCAACAAGTTGATTCCTTGGCCAAGGCTGTTGCGACCTTCATACCACCTACTGTTTTGAAACTAAAATATCACATCGAGATGAGACATAGACCTTCGATCTCGAACAATGTTCATCTCTGGAAAGTGTTTGCAAACTATGAAAAAATCAAACAGTTCCTGGAAATGGTTGACGAGTTTTCTGAAACTCACATAGATCAGGAAAATCAGAATGATCCTGCTTGGATTATGCAAGAAGGGGAGAACCAAGAAAAATTACAAGATAAGATTGCAAATCACCACATTCCCTTGCTTAAGAAAAAACATATTCCCAGAGGCATGATCCCCTTAGAAAGGTTTTTTGGCCAGGATGACATACCTTTAAACTCTACCTTACGAACTCAACCTGAAAAAGTTGAAGACTGTAATGTAGGAACTAATGAAGATCCAAAAATGGTCAAAATATCAAAACACCTTCTGGCCCGGATAAAGAGTAAGTGCATTGAGTTACTTAGGAAGTATAAAGATGTTTTTTCATGGTCTTATGATGATCTAAAAACTTACAATACCTTTGTTATTGAACAAAAGATTCCTTTAAAACATGGTATTAAACCTTTCAGTGAGAAGCTTAGACAGATAAACCCTATTCTCCTTCCAGTGATAGAAAGGGAAGTTAAGAAATTCCTCAATGAAAAAATCATTGTTCCGCTCAGATACTCTGAATGGGTGGACAACTTGGTCCCTGTTCGAAAGAAGAACGATGAAATAAGACTCTGCATTGATTTTAGAAACATAAACTAGACATCTCTTAAAGATAAATGCCCACTCCCAAAGATGGACCATGTTCTAGAGAAGGTAGTAGGGGATAACAGGATTTCCATGATTGATGGTTTTTTAGGATATAATCATATCGTTGTTCATGAATATGACAGAGAAAAGACTGTGTTTACCACTCCATGGGGAACCTTTATGTACGATAAAATGCCCTTTGGTTTGATGAATGCAGGAGCCACTTTCCAGAGCGCGATGGATATCGTGTTCATCGGTGAGAGAGACAAATTTGTTGTTATTTATCTTGATGATCTGACATTTTTTTTCCAATTCTAATGAAGAACATTTGTTGCAACTTAGACAGACCTTCGAAAAATGCAGAAAATTTGGTTTGTCTCTTAACCCCAAAAAATCACATTTTCTATGCAGGAAGGTAATCTTTTAGGACATATAGTATCAAAAGAAGGAATAAATATTGACACTAAGAGATTTGAGGCTATTGACCTGATTAATATCCCTAGAAACAGAAAATAAATTCAATCTTTTTTAGGTAAGATCAACTTTTTGAGAAGATTTATTCCCAACTTTGCTGAAATAATCAAAATGATTACATATATGTTAAAGAAGGACAATGAAGTCAAATGGACTGCAGAATCCAAAGCATCTTCCGAGCATGTCAAAAAAGCTATAGGGGAAGCACCAGTACTAGAAAGTCCGGACTATACAAAGGAATTCTTAATCTTCTCATTCACTTCTGAACATATTGTTCCAACAGTACTCCTTCAAAAGAACGAAGAAGGATTCTAACAACCAATAGCCTTCTTCAGCAAAAGCCTTAGGGGTGCAGAATTAAGATACGCTATACTTGAAAAATAAGACTGCAATGGTGAAGGCTCTCAAAGCTTTTAGAACATATATCCTACACTCCAAAATAATCACCTGTGTGTCAACAAACGCTATTAAGGATATCTTGGTTCAGCCAGACAATGATGAAAGAAGAGGGAGATGGTTGGCCAAAATTCAATAGTTTGATCTAGAAGAGAAACCGACCAAGCTAGTTAAAGGTAAAGGTCTAGCGAGATTGTTAGCTTAATCGAATTTCATAACACTCGAAATAAATAACCTTGAATCACATGATTATCTCCTATATATAGAGTAAATTAACGATCAGGCACCTATGATTCAGATTGAAGATAAGTTTTCTTCCTCTACCTGGTATCATGATATTGTTACATACCTCCTTACTCTTCAATGCCCAAATAATATGACTCCTTCAAAATCAAGGACTTTAAAACTACACACAATTAAGTATTGCATAGTTGATGGCAAGCTGTACTGGAAAGACCCTCTAGGTTTCTTGTTATGTTTCTTGACAGAAGCTAAAATATAAGGGGTCATTGATGAATTACATGAAGGAGTGTGTAGGAGGCATCATGCCTGGAGAGAGATAGTGTTACACCTCAAAATTACTCACTTCAATAGTGTCGCAAGTGTCATCATTACGAGTGTTGTAAGTGTCGCATCTTGTCTGCAAGTGTCGCATCTTGACTATAAGTGTTGCAAGTGTCAAAAATAGTATGCTTCCATCTTGCCTATGTCATTCACATAACGACATCATGAATACACTTAAGACACCTCAAAAGATATTTTGGAAGAAGGAAAATCACTTGGCAAGAAGTATAAGACCTTTTTCATTGAGAAAACCACAAAAAAAAATGATTTTTGGAGAGGAGTGCTACCCTACCCACTATTAGGGAGTGCTAGCGCACCTTGAGCTTCTCACGGGAGTGTTTGAGCACCCTGTGCACCCCTTTGGGGGAGCGCTACCCTCTTTTGAGAAAATTTTGGGTTTGTTGAGGCAAATTAGAGAAGAATCCCTCAAATCTTGAAGGTAGTTGGATTCGAATAGATGCTCAAGGCATGATATTAGGGGAGATCCTCAACTGAAGGAGAGGAATCCTCAAATCGTACCAAATATCTCTCAAGTGTTTGGACTTCTCCAAGGTTATATAAGGAAGCATTCTCATGGTGAAAGGAAAAATAGAGACTAGAGTTTGATACCAAACTTATGATCCTATAAGT
Organism: Picea engelmannii; assembly: GCA_009831015.1. Taxonomy (NCBI): domain Eukaryota; kingdom Viridiplantae; phylum Streptophyta; class Pinopsida; order Pinales; family Pinaceae; genus Picea; species Picea engelmannii. The sequence continues at coordinate 27,024 of ML839260.1, read as the reverse complement.
GGCAGTGACACAGAATGACAATTGAGAATTACATCAAAATTATGATCTCATGAGTGAGATGTTATCAAAGAAATCAATGGATATTGATTGAGCAAAGGGGTTGGAAAAGGAGAACTGGAAGAGGCTGCTACAGCTTCATTCAAAGGATTGTAACTGCTTTTACTTGTTCTCATTAATACAATCAATGCTTGGCCTATTTCTTTCAAACTTGTACTTGTTCCATATAAGTTTGTTTGTAGTAGATGGATCTATGATTGAGCTAATATCAGTAGAGTAGGAATTCCATTGTATCTTTGTTTGTTTTGCAGGACCTATCAAGGAGCTCAAGATCGAAGCTTAGCCTGGACTTTGCAAGGATAAACGTCGTTCATAAGGTACATATCTTTCTCCTTCTCTTTCTTGCATTAGCTTGATTAGATCTAAAAGGAAGTCAGTTTCCATCTTAAGAACCTTATCTCTTGGCCTTAGGAGTTTAGAGACCAAGAGGGAATCCACTTGTTTGCAGGGGGATTCACCTACAACAGAAATTGGCGACTCCACTGGGTAGGAGCTCTGATTTTTGTTTCCATTCCCAGATCTTGTTTTGGCCCTTTTCCCATTGATTTTATCTTCTCCATATTGTCTTGTTGATTCTTAGATTGGTTTGATTGCCTCATTATGTCATCAAGATCACCCTGATTGACTGAATGTCCTTCATTTTTTGAGTTTTTGGACATTTTTCTGAGTTTTTGGAGCAGAGCGCTCCCCCCTTGTTGCTAACAGAGCACCAGCACTCACCTGTAGCCTTACACAAAGTGCTCAAATGCCCTGGTTCCCCTTATACCAGAGCGCTACCCCATTTCTTGTGAAAAATTCTCCAAAATTTTCATTTTCTGAAGCTATTTCTGGGTTTTGGTATTTTCTCAAGGTCCTATACTCTAAGTCCATCTTGATATTGGATTCAAACAACATTCTTTCTGAGATTTCATCCTCTTTTGTTTGGGATTTTGACATCTTCTTTCCTTGCCTTGAAACAACTCTTTATCTTTGTTGACCTAGAGTTAACTTGTTGTTTTCTTCTACTTTATCTGATTGAGTGAAAACTTTTGTGAGGAAATCCAAAGGTCTGTGAACTTTTCATTTGATATTTGAGGTCAACTTTCCATCATTTCTCTTTTTGTTTGAGGTTTTGATTCTTGTTTTCAATTTGGTTATCTTTGTCCTTCTTGTCTATTTCATGACGAGAGTGTGTTTTTTGTTTTGTGTGAGGTTTTCTTCTAACTGTTTAATCCTGAAGTCTAATTGGCATTTAGAGGTCTTGCATCTATTTATGATTCACATAAAGACAAAAGGACAAAACTATAGTGATTGGTTTGGATATTAGAAGGCATTTCTGAAATTTTTAGCATTGCATTGGATTTCATTGAGAAACACTTGTATAAGGACATTGCATCTTAGTGTTTGATAGTGAAAACAACTTTCTCTCTTTCCATTAAATATCCATTCATCGAAAGACAAGATTTATTATCATCTTCTTGTGAATTTTTTGGGATTTGAGTCATCATACCATCAATTTCATTGTCATGCACCCTTTGAGTAAAGAACAACCATAAAATCAACACTAATTAAAAAATTATCTAGTACATTTTTGTTTTTAGGATATTCCACCAACATTAGACTAGGATTAGCACTTTGGATTAGGCTGTGAGTACAACTCTCCAATTTTTTTCAAAACGAACATTAGCATCCTGAGATAGGGAGAGTCAAATCCAATTTTCGTATAGGCTTTATGGGATCCCCCTCTCACACAGGGGTTACACACGAGGTCACATCCAGGTGAGTTATGAATATTATCCCCCCGTGGTTCAACTGTTTGTAGTGGTCGGATCATATATTGGGGGTCACTTGAGGGTATACCCACAATTATGTGTGGGAGCCTCTCGAGTTGATTTCGGACTTGTTATCCTGCCCATACGTTCAGATTGTTCTATCGACTGTACCCGCCCAGGGGATGACTAAGAGTTGGTGTCTGTAGTTTCCATAATCCTTAGGTACTTACATGAGGTGATAGTGAAGGGAAGTCTCACTCTACCTGGGACAAACATTGGTCAAACTCACTCAGGCACCTTGCAGGGTAAATCCACAATTACTACGTGGAAGCTTGCACCAAGGTGAAAGTTCGTTAAGCAGGTCACCATTGTAACTGTTCCACTATATCCTAGCCCCTTCTTGACTTGATCATGCGACGTTGGATTTCATCACCAACTAGTACGATCATCGAGAGAAGTTTTGTTTGCTTGGTTTTGATTCCTAGATTTTATTAGCATATGTTGTTTATTTTCGTTAGTTGGCCCTAATATTTTTAGCATGCACTGTTATTCTCCAAAATTGAGCCTATAGACAATAAAGGTCTTTGTCAATCACGTAGGATGCAAGGGCTGCCTCTAGAAGGCTACCAACCCTTACCTCTTAACCCTCCAGAAGACAACTACCGTGGAGAGGTAGAAAATCAATCTGACGCTGGAAGTGTTGTTTCTCCTCCATTAGATAAATCAGAAGGTGTTTTGGTTACGATTGAGAATCCCACTCCTCACACTACATCTATGTTGGTAACCCCTCTCGAACCACTTTTTCTTCATTTATACTCCCTTGGGAACGTCATAGACGAAGAGGTTCCATGATTACCGGAGAGAGTTTTTACTGAAACATATATGGGATGAGTATAGGACTCCTATTCATCCTAACACTGCAGTAGATACAAATCCCACACCTTCTCGTTCTGTATGGAGGAATTCATTGGGACGCGATCTCTATGAGAATTTCGAATCCTTTTGACAACCCTTTAATCTTGATGACCCTCCTATTGAAAGTGGGCCATCTGGTTAAAATATGAATCACCCCATCAATCAGGTCATTAACCCTGCTGTTGCATCAACACAATTCCATCCTAATGTTGGACTCATCACCTCTACTCATTCCCAAGGCACTTCAATCCCTACCCCTGCTTTTACGAACTTTCACTCTACAGCACCACATGTTCTGCACGATCCTACTGGGACATCTTTTCACACGAGAATGCAGACCTTTGACAACCAAATACAACTGACTGGAGGGAAACCACCATATATCATACCTATCCTCCTAGAGGACCACCATTCTATTACAGGCCTACCCCTCCCAGGAGACAACCCACTTTTCATGCTCATCCTAGAGGGCAACCTCCCTTTGTCAGTCATACCCTAGTCATTAATCCACCACTGGCAGGGGGGAAACCTTTGTTTGTTGGAAACCCTTCACAACCCTGGGGATTATCCTCAGGAGGCACTTTTACCCAACCCCACATTGGGGGGCATTCATATCATAACCCACAAGGAGGAGTATTGAATCTCGTTCGTTTCAGAACATATTATGGACAACCTTATCTGGGCGGCATCCCAAACACCACCTGGAGTCCTCAAGGACAACAACCTTATCCTCGTCATGGGTATAATGTGTACCTACCTCTGGGATCTAATACTTACCATCCTTAAGGTAAAAATGCTTATCCTCCTTATGGGAAAGAAAATCACCCGACTTATAATGCTCAGAACCCACCGGGTTATGAAAATGTCTCTCAACCATCATCAAATCCTACTTAACCTGGCCAGCAACAACCGTATGTAGGAGGACCTATTGGTTACAACTATCCACCTAACCCAGTTTATGGTCCTACTAGTGTTCTTATGCCACACCAGTATCATCCACAAATTAACCGACAACTACATTTCCTTACAACACTGGATATCCCATACTTGTCTCGGTTAACTAATGATCATATTTTTCATTCACTGGTTTGGCCAGTCATTCCAGCTAAACTTTCTTCTGATATTCCAAAATTTGATGAAAAATATGGAGAAGACCCAAATAACCATCTGATGACTTTCCATTTGTGGTGTTCATCAAACTCCCTCATGGATTATTCTGTACGTTTGTGTCTTTTCTAGCGAACACTTACCGGCTCAGCATCAAAGTGGTATATTGAATTACCACGTGCTTCTTTTCATGATTTCAATTTCCTTGCCATGTCTTTCCTCACGCACTTTCAACTACCTATTCGCTATGAGACGGGTACTGAACTCTTGACCTCCCTTCGTCAAACTGACACTGTGGATATCTCTGACCATATTCATGAGTGGAGACGACGACGAAGGATGATCAAGGTAATCATTCCTGACATATTATTGGTGGAATGGTTTACTAAATCACTTTTACCCCCAATTGCTCGCGATGTCGCTATGGGTGGCGCGGTCACCGAGGAAGAAACCATTGTTTGGGATCAATACTTAGATTTGGTTTATTCACAATCTGGTACTTTGTATTATTTTCGTATGAATTTTTCTCGAGCTAATACCAATCTATAAAAGCCGTCATCCTCATCTCATGCGGACGGTGTTATCAGTTCCATCAAAACTCAATCTACTTCCCAATCGACCACACTCTCCTCTACCTCCCTCCAAACTCAAATCTTTGAGGTGAATGCAGTTCAATCTACCCCTTAACAACAATATGGAGGTAAGAAGAAGACAAAGAATAAATCAAAAAATACTAATAACAATGAACAACCAAAAAATCAATCTCAAACACCTGTTATCGAAAAGAAGCCACAACGGAAACTGAAATTCCCGTGTATCATTTTTGGTGATGATCACTACACTCGAGACTGTCCACATCACAATGAAGTGGCCAAAATTTTCCAGGGAAATTTACAACCCGCTGTGCTTACTCATCCTTTTCCAAAGTAGCAATCCATAGTTTCTCGAACCCCCTCTCTTGGGGGCAGTTCTAGCCATCCTCATGATGAGGCCTCGACGAGTGCACATATTTATATGTTTAATGGGATTAATTTGAACACTTTCTCTAAGACGTATGACACACCAGGTAACCCTGACAAAGGAAAGGATACTAGCAGTACCAGTACTTTACCAGATCCATCACCATCCTCCATTAGTCCTCCATTGGTTAATCCTCCATCTGGTCCACTTCAGAATGATAAACCTACGTTCAACTCTATCTTACGCCCTTCTAAGAGCACTATCCGCAAAGCTACCTTTAATCCTAGTTCACATTCCACCCAGAACTACAACATTGTTGAAGATTTGGCTCAAGCACCGTGTGCTAATTTTATGTTAGAAGTTATACATCACTGTCTTATTCAACATAGAATGCTCTTGGTCGCTATTGGCACTGTTGATCATGAGTCATCCAACCATATCATGTTTAACCTAGACAACTATGCGTCTTGGCTCTCCCACCAAATTGCTTTCCATGTTGATGTTGTTGTTCATAATCAACAAATCCATTGAACTATTCTGGATGAGGGAGCCTCAACTTGTGTCATGTCTTTAACGTGTTGGAAAGGTTTAAAATCACCCTCACTTAAAAAATCCCCAATGATGTTACATGCCTTCGATGGGCGAGGTTTTCATCCCCATGGGCTTTTACAGTCCCTACCCATCCAATTGAGTGGAAAAACTGTCACTGTTGATGTCGAGGTGGTCGATGCTCCCCTCAATTACAACTTGTTACTTGGAAGAAGTTGGTTTTATGCTATGACTGTCATTGCCTCGTCGGTCTTTCGATGTGTATAATTTTCTCATCAAGGAAAAATTGTCACTGTTGATCAGTTGGATTTCTACATGATAGATGCTCATGCTCCCTCTACCAACAACATTCCTTTCTTGGGAGACCACAAGATCACGTATGAAAGTGTTGGTGTTGGATTGTTGAAAGATTATAGCCTCATGGGTACCTTCCCTACACCACTTCCACCGACTACACAACATATTTCCACTGTCGATAATATTTTGACTGCAGCTTATCAATCTTTGGAATCATCTAACCCTTGGATTGTACCTAGTCCATTGGAATTCGATGCACTCAGTGACACCGTGCCACTTAGTCCAGCCGAAACATCATACGTTTATATCCAATCCGCTTCTCCCTCGTCGGATGACCAACATCTATTGGCACTCGACAGTTCCTCGATGCAATCACGGTTAAGTTCCTTGTCATTTGCAATTGATTACATTTCCCCAATTTTTCCCTCGGATGAATCTATCATGGAAATGTTGAGCATTGATAAGCTACCTCGAAATGATAACCATCATCGATCCTCTTTTCTTCCTCTTCGTGAGGAAATTTGGCAGATATACAGTTTATCTCCCCTTCTGATGTTGACTTTCCATCGTCTCCCATTCCTTCGACTTCCGATGATTTGGATCTGGTATTTGACATGGTGGTCTCTTCGGTATGGCTTTTGGAGCCTGATCTCCTTACCCCTGTCACGGCCCTCGACATGTGTTCCTTCCAGAGTAATTTTCTTCTATCTAGTGAAGATCTCTTGGAAGCCATGACCGAGTTTTGTTCCTTGACATGGTATCCTTCTAGAGCGTTATTCTTTTGGAAGCCGTGATCAAGGAGAGTCCACGAGCACCGTTTCTCTTCTATGTAGCAAGCTCGTTAAAAAATGAAATAGAATCCTTGAGCATAGTTTTCCTCTCTGTAGCAAGCTCGTTAAAAAATGAAACAACAAACTGGGGATTGAACCCAAAGCCCCGAGCATAGTTATTTTTCTATGTCAAGCTCGTTAAAAAATGAAATACTCACCTCTCTTGAACCTTCATTTCATCCCCTCTTATCCTCTTTCTCCCTCTAATAGAGAAATTGGTGACAACCTCAACGTCAGTGAATGAATTGAAGCTTGGAGGGCATGTCTCCAGCCTTTGATGATCATTTTGGAGTTAATCCCCCAGCTTTCAAGCTGGGGGCATACCGAGCTTAGTCTTTGTTCTTTCTCGTGCTCGTAAATACATGAGAATGCAACTGAGTAAACTTTTATCTCTTTTTCGGACCTGCATGGATATAAGAAAAATGAACCCCCTGGAGTCGTCTTTGAGCTCTTTTCAGACTCTCTAAACATGAAAAGATTGTCAAGTGATCTTGCTTCCTTTTCCACTCATTAAAAGGTTTGACAGGGTAGCTTTCGAGTGATAATTTATCTCTTTTTCGGCCTCGCGAGACTAACATTACGAAAAAGGACAACATTGAAGTCATCTTTAAGTTGTTTTCAGACTCTCTAAATATGAAAAACCACTGAGTTTACTTTCTATGGACTCATTAAAACAATCATACATTGAAGGGCCCATACGGAATCGAACCCTTACTTCTTCCAGTTCATTAAACAAAGGAAGAGAGATTTACCGAAGGTGATTCATATCGATCATGAGTTACCCTCCTCGATCTCATTAAATTAAAAAGAGGTACCCGTCTATTTGTATGGGGGGGGGAATTGAAACAAGAAAGCCAAGTAGTTTTTTTAGAACATTACTAGTAACCCCTACGATCGCCCTTGAACACGGAACTTTGTCTTTGCACGCATTTTAATATGAACCTCTGCACTGAACCAATCCTCTGAGTTTCTTTTACTCTTTTGAGTCACCTGACGAAATTCACAGCATCCACTGCATCATCAAGTGTTGGTCCATGTCATGTTTTTGATGTCGTGCCTCAGTGTTCAAGGGAAGTATCTGCCTCGAGAGTCAACCATCACACATATCCTGTTTCACTACCCATGTCAGTCCATGTTCATTTGATCTACCAATTACATCTCTATGTCAGTTTCGTGTCGTTGATGAGGGATACATCAAGGCCCTCCTTCGACGAATCTATTCTTGTCGACTTCAACACATTATCCAGGAGCTAGACTTCAAAACCAGTTAGTACCTTGGGACCTCCATGCCTCAATGGCAGGCCTCCTCGTGTCCGACGGTGGGTTTACATAATTGACCTTTGATCGGATGATTCCATGGATGTTCAACTTCAACTCATTCATTCACATTCATTGGAATGTACTAGAGTACATTGGGAATCATTGACATCAATGGTGATCTCCCCCGCGCTTATTAATGATTTACATCATTGACCGGTAATCAAGTGGTTTCTTCCATGTTCGACATCAGGACATCTATTCACATGGTTAGATTCGTACTACATCGGGATCAGTAAGAAGACCCTGGGTTGAGTTTTCACTCTTATATGTACTTTGCCTAGGTTGCGAAGGAGTTTTTTTTAACTATGACACATATACTATTACATAGATACACTTTGTATTGGTCGTGGCTATGTCTTGTCATCTCGTAGATCCACTGTGTATTCCTCATGGCTACAATCAGTTCAGATCATAGGAGTATAGATCCACATTGTATCTGCAGTGGCTATACCATTTTTTCAATATAATTATGGATCCGCAATGTATTTTATGGTGGCCATACCTAAAAAGTCTTTATCACTCAAGCATAGGTATGCATGCCTTGGTTTTTGAAACATGTCATAATATTTGTTTGATGGTTGTGTGTAGCTTTTTCCAGTTTCTATGTGTCCATACCCTTTCTCAAAAAAGTCTACAAAGTACTTCAGTCATCATTGTCTTCTAACTTCATACTTTGGGGGGCAATCTGTTACACCTCAAAATTACTCACTTCGATAGTGTCGCAAGTGTCGTCATTACGAGTGTTGTAAGTGTCGCATCTTGTCTGCAAGTGTCGCATCTTGACTATAAGTATTGCAAGTGTCAAAAATAGCATGCTGCCATATTTCCTATGTCATTCCCATAACGACATCATGAAGACACTTAAGACACCTCAAAAGATAGTTTGGAAGAAGGAAAATCACTTGGCAAGAAGGATAAGACCTTTTTCATTGAAAAAACCACACAAAAATTGATTTTTGGAGAGGAGAGCTCCCCTACCCATTGTTAGGGAGCATTGGTGCACCCTGAGCTTCTATGGGGAGTGTTTGAGTGCCCTGTGCACCCCTTTGGGGGAGCACTACCCTCTTTTGAGAAAATTTTTGGTTTGTTGAGGCAAATTAGGGAAGAATCCCTCAAATCCTAAAGGTAGTTGGATTCGAATAGATGGTCAAGGCATGATCTTAGGGGAGATCCTCAACTGAAGGAGAGGAATCCTCAACTCATCCCAAAGATCTCTCAAGTGGTTGGACTCCTCCAAGGTTATATAAGGAGGCCTTATCATGGTGAAAGGCAGAATAGAGACTAGAGTTTGATACCAAACTTATGATCCTATAAGAGGTAGTGACACATAATGATAATTGAGAATTACATCAAAATTATGATCTCATGAGTGAGATTCTATCAAAGCAATCAGTGGATATTGATTGAGCAAAGGGGTTGGACAAGGAGAACTAGAAGAGGCTGCTACACCTTCATTCAAAGGATTGTAAGTGCTTTTACTTGTTCTCATTAATACAATCAATGCTTGGCCTATTTATTTCAAACTTGTATTTGTTCCATATAAGTTTGTTTGTAGTAGATGGATCTATGATTGAGCTAATATCAGTAGAGTAGGAAGTCCATTGTATCTTTGTTTGTTTTGCAGGACATATCAAGGAGCTCAAGATCGAAGCTCAGCCTGGACTTTGCAAGGACAAACGTCGTTCATAAGGTACATATCTTTCTCCTTCTCTTTCTTTCATTAGATTTATTAGATATAAAAGGAAGTCAGTTTCCATGTCAAGCACATTATGTCTTGGCCTTAGGAGTTTAGAGACCAAGAGGGAATCCACTTGTCCGCAAGGGGATTTACCTACAACATATAACTTACAAGATTTTAAGGGTTGGATATTATTAGCCAAATTTATTTACTGATGTGAATGCAAGAGGCAGAGCCTGCAATTCATGCCAACTATTCACTAGTAAGCAAAAGCTCCCTGCCCTACCTTTAATCCTAGTAAAAGTAGAAGCTCCTTTCCAAAAATGGTTCCTGGACTTCATCGGAGAAATCCATCCGCAATCAAGTGCTCAACATAGATGGATTCTAACCACTAATGATTACTTTACGAAATGGGTTGAATTCATTCCAACTCAAAATGATACAGATTCGGTAGTAATAAACTTTTTGGAAGAAAAAATCCTATCGATTTTTGGTTTTCCTCGAAAAATAGTCACTGAGAAAGATCAAGCTTTTAAGTCTATGGCAATGATGAATTTCTGTCAGAAATACAATATAGTTTTAGGTCATTCTACAGCTTATTATCCTCAGGGAAATGGGTTGGAAGAATCATCTAACAAGAGCCTGATGACTATAATCAAAAAAGTTTTGACAGAAAATAAAAAGGCTTGGCATATCCACCTAAAGTATGCCCTATGGGCGAACCGAATTGGCACCAAGAAATTGATAGGTATGTCTCATTTCCAATTGGTTTATGGTACTGACGTTGTCCTTCCTATCAATCTTTCTCTTTCTCCGATGAAACTCTGGTAGGATGCAAATGAAGATCCAAACGACGTTACGAGAAGGATGAATCAAATCATCGAAGTTCATCAAAACATAGTAGAAGTGGATGACAAACTTCAAAAGTACCATGATAATATGAAGGCCCTTTTCGGTAAAAAATCCAAAGACAGGGAGTTTCTTCCTAGTGATTTAGTTTTAAAATGGGAGGCTGGAAAATAAGATGTAGGGAAACATGGCAAATTTGATCATCTCTGGTTCAAACCAATCAAAATTGCAGTTGTTGAGGGAAAAAACTCTTTCTCACTGGAAAAATATTGATGGAGAAATCCTTGACGCTTCTATCAATGGGCATTACTTAAAACATTTCATGCAGTAGTCATATTTCAGAGTTCCATTGTATATATCGGTTTGGATTGACATTCGCTATTTTAATTTTCAATTTTTCTTTTCTTTTGTAAATTATCTAAGTCATTTGATCATTTTTTGTAAATATTTTCAATAAATTATGATTGCTTGACATATTGAAACAAAATATAAAGACATATGTATCACATACCATCTCTATTCTATGGGATTTTCCGACATTTTGCATTTTATTCCTTTTGCAGGATATATTTGTTTGAATGGGAGGTAAGGATGAATAAGAATTCAACACTCATTTCTCAAACATTTGATTCCTCTCAAAACATGTGATGAATTAATGATCTGCCTGGTTGAAAGTTCAAAGGGAAAATGAGGTATGAGTTCCTACCTTTCTAGTTCAAATAAGATTTTTTAGGGAATTCTTTGAAATGAATGGGAAGGAAGTTTCACTCATAATAATACTATCAGCCGACCTAAAAATCAGAGAGGTATAAAATTACAGCTTAAAGTGTCATGTTGATAAATTCTAAAGTCATCTTTGAATTAGAAAATAAAATAAAAATAAATAAGCTAAAAGGAAGTTTGAATTAAATGCTCAAACTTTTCACTTCAGACTTTATTTATCCTTTCTCAATCTTCATATAAAGAAAGAAACTCACCTTGACTCTGAGAACTCAAAAACATATTTTCAAAACAAGATTAGGCTAAAATCTTTATGCTCCTTTGATTTGAATTGAAAAAGTATGTTTAGGCTAATCTTGGTAATTTTAGCTCCTCTATCAGACTCTAAACTAAATAATTCGCTCAAGGTTGATCCCTGAAAAGATTAAATATTCCCATAAAATTCTCCCCTATAGGCGAAGGTGTATTGAAAATTGGAAGAAAGTTAGTTTCAGAGTATTCTTAAAATCGTTGACAGACCTTCTTTTCAAAAAAATTAAACAGATATCATCCCTTGTATGATATATACAAATCAATTGCCCCCACTTCAAAATTTTAAATGATAAGACAGATGGTGAAAGGAAATTCATAATTTGATTTCCCCCATATTTTCTGAAAGAGATGATGAAAGGAAATTGATATAATGATTTCCCTCATCTCAACAAAGTACAAAAGTACTGTTTGAAGTGGTGAAAGGAAATTCAATGGGAGAAGCAGATAACTTCATCAGGGTATTGAACAGGCTCGCTAGTAGTGAAGCAATATCTATGATATCTGTAAGGATGTCATACATGTCCATATAACATATTTTGTCACCTAGTTCTCTTTCCGGTGATATTTACATCCTGAACCAACTAGGGATTCCCTAAATACATTGTTACATCTGCTTAACCTTCATGCAAACAAATTCAATCAGAGTCTAATATGTCAGCTAAAGCTATTTTGATTATCTTAAAAAATTCTAAAATCAGTTTTAAGAAAATGAAATTTTAAATAGCCTAACTTAAGATCAATAATTGAGTATGTTTCGAAGGTTTTTGGGATTTGGTTAAGTTTGTTCTTCTATGAATGATTAATTCTTAAATAAAACTGGAAAATATTTTTCCAAAAGAAATAATGACTCCATTTACACAATAAAGGCACTTGGTCTATTGTTCTTTCATGCCTCACAGGGAGCCACAATCCCCAGATGGAGCCTATGTTGGAACACACACAATTTTTGAACTTTTGAGCTTTATATTTTTCACCTCTTAGGAATAAAATTTTACCCAAAGAAAGAGAATACTTGGAAGATGGAATTTTAATTTTAAATCAAATTCATTGCTTGTTATTTAATAATAAAGTGTGTAAAATATCTATTGTCGATGATTTTCATTAATTTGATTGAACGATCCTAACGATCTCTGAAGTTATGGAGTCGCCTGAGTTTTGAAGAATAAGTCTCTAATGGTCACTTTGGATGTTCCAACAAGTCTAAATAGTAAAAAACCTGAAGCTCTCAACCCCGAAAATAACAACTCGTAATAAATCCTAAAGAATTCACGAACACGAGTCATAGGACACGTGTCTTTTAAATCTTTCTTGAGCTGACACGTGGCACTTATTTTTGAAAATTATGTTGGATGATTCACACGTTCTCGAGTGACATGTGGCACCTCTCTCTCTTCTTGACACGTCATCCAGAATGAAATCATCTCTACCACGCCACTCCAGGAGATGGCCCTTCGGGATTTTAACAAAGGGTGAGTTCACGAATCATTGAAGTTTCAAAATGCTGAAGTATTGGAAATTTCAAAGAGTAAAAAGGAGTTAATAAAACATTTAATAACAGAATTTAATCACGATTAAGAGTTAATTAACTACTTCATAGGTTCGGATTCTAGAAAGTTCCCCGTGAATTGGAGTCAAAACCTACGAGGTGAAAACTTTCGAAATACTTAAATGTAAACACGGTTAATTAAGATTTAAAAGCGATTATTCAGATATTAACTCCTCTGCGGATTCAGGATTCAGGAGGTTTCCACCCTGTCACATCCAAAGCTCCCAAACGTGAACCGTCGAAGTATTTATGGAATTTATGATCGATTAAGGATAATGATTTCAAACGAGGATTGCAGATCACCAGGTAGTCAATTCCATTAATTTTAATAAATTCCTCGTCAGTGAGGCTATACGAAGATCGATAAACTTTTGTTTGAATAAAAGCACTTCAATTTCAAAATAATTTTCACCATTCACAATTAGAATTTTTATCTAGTGAATAACTCACAGAATTCCCCTGTAACAGGTAAGTTCACTCTATTTCCTTGAGGATTATGATGCTGGGAAAACTAGAAAAAAATATTGATGTAGCAGGTGAAGATTCAAACTCGAATGCAGACGTTTGATCAGATAGTTATTCCCTCATCATTCTTTCCATGGACAGTTAATCTTCCCTGTGACTTTTATCCATCCCTTGATGAGCCAACGATGTGCTATTCATCTTATTATCCTCCCCCCATGTCCTTGATTGTAATTCATTGTCCGTTGAACACACCCGAAGGGACAAATGGCAACGAGATCAAACGACCAAGACAGTAATCCGAATGATTAAGGTGGCCTTAATGACATGTGTTCCCAGCCCAAAGGACTAAGGAAAATGTGTGAGTCTAGAAGCAGACAAAGAGACAGGGGAAAGCACTAACGAAACTCATCAATATTTACACGTTGTTGTTTTATTCAGATGTATTCTATTTTTAGTTAAATATTGTAAGAAGTCCAACGATTTTCAGTTGTGACGGATTTTGTATAAATACATATATTTAAGATCTATTCAAGGTTGCTTATTGCCAAATGTAATAGAGAAACTCTCTTTTTTTGGTATTAATACAAGTACAGACAGAGATTCTAAGTTTCATCCAATTTGAGTTATGTGTTCCCTTTGTGTTTCCATTTCCCTGAATTTCTTTCTATAATTCTTGAAGAGTGATTGGTTGAAATTTAGTATTACATCTACTATGATCATATTATACCAGGATTTCATTCATTAAACAACTTTTCCTCTGTTATTATTGTGAGTAAAACAAGACATGTAATCTACATGAATTACTGCATTTTATATCATGTTCAAGGGTGCATCTTCTACTTTTCTTCTACTGCAAACAAGGTGAGACTTATCTGTAATTGATACCTGACTTTGTTTAATAGTTTTGTAAATCTTTCCACGTCATTTGATATTATAATTGTGACTTATATAATGAGATACAACCTATGTATTGTTCTCTTATTAATTTCATTTAAATATCATTTCTCATAAAACTGAAGGTAGAAAAAGAACTCATTAAAACATTTATTTTAAACCTCTGATGCCTGACATTATTCTTTGAGCCTTAGAATCAATCGCAGAAACAAAATGAGGTACCGGGTCTACCTCCAAGAAGAGATAATGAATTTTCAATAGAAATTGTACCAGGAGCGGTGTCAGTGTCTAGAGCACCCTATAGAATGAGTACACCAGAGCTAGTTGAGATCAAACTACAGCTAAAGGAGATGTTGGACAAAGGCTACATTTGGCCTAGTGTGTCTCCATGGGGACCACAAGCCTTATTTTTTAAAATAAGGATGGCACAATTAGGTTGTGCATAGACTATACACTACTCAATAAGATGACCATTAAGAATAAGTATCCCTTGCTAAGGATCGATGACTTGTTTGACCAATTAAGGGGTGCTACAATTTTCTCCAATATTGACTTGAGGTCTAGATACCATCAAGTCTGAATTAAGGATGAAGACATCCACAAAACATCCTTTAGGACAAGATATGGTCACTATGAATTTGTGGTGGTGCCATTTGGACTTACCAATGCACCAACCACATTTATGTGCTTAATGAATAATGTACTTAGTGAGTTTTTGGATAGATTTGTGTTGTTTTTCATTGATGGTATCCTAATCTATTCTAAGAGTAGGGAA
Organism: Picea engelmannii; assembly: GCA_009831015.1. Classification (NCBI taxonomy): domain Eukaryota; kingdom Viridiplantae; phylum Streptophyta; class Pinopsida; order Pinales; family Pinaceae; genus Picea; species Picea engelmannii. Next base: position 11,999 of record ML839260.1, on the reverse strand, counting down.
GATCATGAATAACATCTCAAGTTAGTGCTTCAAGTGCTGAGAGAACATCAACTCTATGCTAAGTTTAGTAAGTGTGACTTTTTCCAAAAACAAGTCCATTATTTAGGCCATGTTATTTCTGAAGGAATGGAAGTTGACCCTGACAAGATCAAATCCATTATGGATTGGCCTACCCCAAAGGATGTGTATGATATCATATCCTTTATGGGCCTAGCAGGACACTATAAAAGGTTCATAAATGGATTCTCCAAGATTGTTTTCCCAATCACCTCCCTTCACAAAAAGAGAGTTATATTCATTTGGACATCAGAATGTGAAGAGAGATTCCAACAGCTGAAATACATTCTAAACAATGCACTTGTGTTGAATATTGTAGACCCAAATAAGGACTTCCTTGTGTGTGCATATGCCTTCAAGGAAGTGCTTGGAGGAGTCCTTACGCAAGAAGGACATGTGATTTTCTACGAATCCAAAAAATTGAATGAGCGTGAAATCAATTATGTGACCCACGATTTGGAATCTGATTCCATAGTACATGCTTTAAAAATTTGGAGGCATTACCTCCTAGGTAGAAGATTTTTTCTTATGACAAACCATAGTGGGTTGAGATATTTGTTTGATCAACCAAAACTCAATGCTAGACAAGCTAGATGGATGGCTCTCCTTAGTGAGTTTGATTTTGAAATCAAACATATCAAAGGAAAAGAAAATAGAGTGGTTGATGCCCTTAGTAGAAGTATGAAAGTGATTCACTTGGAAGTTGTAAGCACCTGTGATTCAGATGTCAAGGAGAGAGTCAAAAGTGCACAAGAAACAAATGCATTTTTCAAGATTATGAAATCATACTTAGAGCAATATCCCACAAGGTTGAAGTATGAGGGTTATCAATTGTTGAATGATTGTATGTTAACTTGCAAAGGTAGGTTGTATATTCCAAATTGTGATGACTTGAAGAGGTTCATAATGTATGAACTACACAAAATACCATATATCGGACATCATGGTTATCTGAAAATTATCACAACCACTAGGAAACTATTTTATTGGCCCGGAATGAAAAAGGACATAGCTGATTTCTTAGCTAAATGTATAGAATGTCAACAGGTTAAGGCAGAGAACTGACATATAGCAGGTTTGTTGCATCCCCTACCAATCCCAGAATGGAAATGGGAAACCATCTCCATGGATTTCATCATAGGGTTACCAAAATCAACCAAAAAAATTATGCCATCATGGTAGTTGCGGAGAAACTAAGAAAGGATGCTCACTTTATTCTCGTCAAATCAACTTGCAAGGCAATAGATACTGCCAGTATTTTCATGAAAGAAATATTTAGACTACATGGCATGCCTAAGGAAATCATATCTGATAGAGATACAAAATTTACTTCAAACTCTTGGAAATATCTGTTTGTTGGTTTTGAAACTAAATTTCTATTTAGTACAGCCTATCACCCTCAAACTGATGAGAAAACAGATAGGGTAAAGCAAGTGTTAGAGGACATGTTAAGTATGCATGTAATGCATCATCCCAAGAAGTGGGAATACTACCCACCAATGGTAGCATTTTCTTATAACAATGGCTATCAAGAGTCATTAAAGATGAGCCTTTTTAAGCCCTCTATGGTAGACAATGCAATATTCCAATCAGCTGGAATAACCCAGTAGACAAAATTACAATCGGACCATATATGCTAAGGGAAATGGAAAAACAAGTAGTTTAGATATAACAGAACCTGAAAATAGCTCAGGATAGACAGAAAAGCTATGCAGGCAGAAAAAAGACTCCTAGAGAGTTCAAAGCAGGGGATCATGTGTATCTTCGAGTTAGGCCCAAGAAAAGTTCCTTGAGAATGGAAGATTGTGCCAAGCTAACACCAAGGTATTGTGGACCCTTTGAAATTTTGGATAGAGTGGAGTCTGTAGCATATAGACTATCACTTCCTCCCATAATGAAGACACATAATGTTTTCCATGTTTCATTACCGAAGAAATATATACATGATTCTAATCATATAATTGATTGGTTTGTGATTTAGGCGGAACCAGAGGGAGAATTGTTGTCAGAGCCACAACGCATAATAGACAGGAAGAAAATCTCACTCATGAACAGAACCATTGCATAGGTCAAGGTGCAGTGGAAACACTTTGGTCCAGATGAAGCTACATGGGAAATGGAGGATGCCATGAAACATGCATACCCATTTCTGTTTATGTCTATACATACAGAGAACATTGGTATGTAGAACATCAAGGACAATGTTCCTTTAAGGGGGAGGGTATTGTAATACCCCTATTTCGCATGTCTTGTAAATATAACTATAACTTGCCAAAAGACTATGGGTAGACTAAATATGTGTGGATGTTGGAATTGATGAACCTTTTTTTTTATAAAAGGTAATGTATGCATTTCTATTACTAAATAAAATGGATAGTGTTACATAACTGTTGAAGGGGTTTGCCAAGGTAGATCATGATGCATGAGAGAGATGGTGAGGGGAACCAACAATGGCTGAGATGACCCCCACCAGACCAGTACCTTACTAGATTTAAATTATTCAGACCCAGAATAGTCCTCTGACCCAGAAAAATAAATTACCAGTCAAGTTGGCAGGGATGATTTTAAGGATGGAAATTTGTTTTAAAATGTAGAAACCTTAGCGAATCTTACTAATCCTTCATATGCCAACTATAAATGTTTGGCGATATTTTTGCAAAAATATTCAAATTTATAAGGATTTTATATAGTTTTTA
>ML839259.1:44378-68774 GCA_009831015.1 Picea engelmannii | reverse complement strand
TATGATCATTAAGGCCTCCCCAATAAGATAATATCATCAACAAACTGAGAGTTATTAATCCTTTTGGCCATTTGCACTATTTTTATCCCTGGAATAGTTTTCTGAATTCTTTCTTTGTCTAATCTTCGACTGAGGACTTGAACCATCAAAATATACATGATCGAGGAGAGAGGGAAACCCTGCTAAAGTCCTCTAGAAATTTTGAAAAAGGGAGTTGGTCTTCCTTTCACAAGATGGGAAATCCAAGGGTTGTGGATATAGGCTGCCACCTAGGAAATTAACTCCTCATTAAAGCCGAACTTAGTTAATACAATGAGGAGGAAGCTATGTCTGACCCCATCAAAGGAATTTTCCATGTCAATTTTGATGGCAATTCCTTGTTCTCTCTGGGTATGACTTAAATGAATTTCTTCTTGAACTAACATGATGTTATCCACCATTTGTCTCTTCTCTATAAAGCCACCCTGATTGGAGGAAATAATATTAAGGAGAAAGGGTTTCAGGGGATTGGCAATTATCTTCAAAATAATTTTGTATGAAGCATTACACGACGAAATAGGCTAAAATATAGCAAAGGAGGTAGGGTTGGCCTCTTTTGGAATCACAACTAGAAAGGCCGAATTTGTGTTGCCCCCAATATTCGTAGACCTTTGCACATATTGGATCTAAATCCTTATTGATTATGGACTAGCATTTAATACATAAATGCATCGAAAAACCATTTGTCCCAAGAGCCTTATCTGGATTCATTTGGTGAATCACCCCCAAAAATTATTCCTCTGTAACTAAACTGTTCAATTTCTTCTTACGTTCTTCACCGATTAAAGTGGGGATATTATCTAGCATGTTCTCTAATGAGCCTAAGTCTATATTATTATCTTCATTTTCAAGCTTATCAAAGTGAAAAAAGACTACTCCCTTGATTTTCTCAAAATCAGAGATCGTGTCCCCATCCTCATTTTTTATTTTCTTAACTTTGTTCCTCCAAAATCTAACTTTGGCTTATTGGTGGAAGAATTTAGTATTTTTGTCCCCTACCTACAACCATAGACTTTCAAGATTTAAGATGCCAGTGCTCCTCTTTTGTTCTTAGGACTTGTTAAAACTCTTGAAAGGTCATTTGTTCTTTTGCTAACAATTCTTGGGTCACTTGGTTTGTTTTTGTCTTGTCCTTTAACACATCCAATTTTTCTGCTAAATATTTTTTTGCAATTCTGGTTTTTTATCCTAGGATAGAGCCCACAGTTTAATGACCTGCTTTATAAGTTTGATCTTTTTTTCCCAAATGACCACTGGGGAACCATGGATCCATTGATTCCAAGAGGCTGAGACCAGTTATAAAAAGGAGGGATCTTGGAACCAGAGGGGATTAAATCTAAAGGGGATACAACCAAGGTATTTCAAATCAGTGAAAATTAGAGAGAAGGGTCTATGATCATAACCGAACCACGAGAGAATATGAGAGGAAGGAATAAGAGGGTCTTGCAACAAATTACTACTAAGTAAAAAGCGATCCAAGCAAGCTGCAATATGCCCTAGCCCCAATCTATTATTTGTCTAAGTGAATATTCCCTTGAGTGGTTGTAAGTCTACATGGTCAAAAGTGGACATAAATTCCTCCATGTGCTCTCTAAAGGGGTTGCAGACCAAATTCCCCCCTTTTTTCTTTACATTCATAGTGGTCTTAAAATCCCCGACCACATCATACATATGATTTATGCCCCTCTCCTATAGAGTATTCAATGTATTCCAACATGCCATTTTTTTCTTGAGGGATATGGGGCATATATATATTAATAACATGCAAAGACATACCTGAGAGAAGATGAACCAAATGAACCATTAGCCAATGATGTGTGACTTTCCAGCTTTCCAATTGAAAAACTTGCAGATTACAGAGAGTATAGAGGCCTCTAGAAGCGCCTATTGAGATAATCACGAGACTTTTGCAGTCATGCCAGATATATCCATTGTCACAAAGGATATCAATATCCTTTAGTTTAGTTTCCTAGATCAAGTGGAGACTGGATTTTTCTTTTTTGACTAAGCTTCTGACAATATCTTATTTCATTCTACCTCCAAACCCTCTATGATTCTATGAGAATTCTTTAATCATTTACTATAAGCTCTGGGGATTCCTCCTTTGGAGAAATTAAGACCACCTTGATTTCTAGAGGCTCACGGTTCTTTCTTGAGAACCCCACATAGTGCGTTTTGTTTCCTACGTTCTTTCTCCATATTTTTTTAGGCTTCCCATCTCTGTTGGTTTGAATTGTTCCCCAACTTCTTAGGGGGAGCACTGGGAGCTAATTCCTGGTTTGATTCCTCATCCGAGTAATCCAAAAGATCCACATCTCCGGGTTCCGCAGAACCAACCTAGTCGGTCAAGAATCTTTGAAGTAGGGATTTATGCAGCTTCTCCCTCAAGAAGGGGGTTCAATCCTTCATCCAAGTGAGGCCCCTGAACCACAGGTTTTTATTCTTTTGTTTCCACATTAGATACAATTTCAAATTGTTTTTTACTTACCAGAGGGTTCTTCCCATTAGACTGGCCTAAAGAAGAAGGTCTTGGACTAGAGGGAGATCCTAGAGGAGGCTGAGTTTTTTCTTGATTCGTCTATTAACCCTGCTTCATAGCTTGTTTTCCATTCTTGGTTGTGGCCATTGCTCATTAGGTTATGTTGGAGTGGCTTCTGGGAATGACTTGGGGAAGTTCTTTGTGAAATTACCATACTCGTGAAAGGATTTTCATTTGAATGGCAGTTTCTCATAGTCCACAGGATGGAGGTAGGACCAATTATGTAAGGTTAGCTTAACTACCTATGGGAGACATTTCTCTAGATCTACCTCAACACAAATTCGAGCACATGATTGCATACAATCCTTAGGTTCTCCTTGATCTATATACTTACCCAGAGTGTTTCCTATATTTTGAATGGTGTCATCATTCCAACAGTGCAAGGGAAGGTATGGAAAATGATCCCAGACATGGACAACTGAGGGGATCACATTTTTAGGGTAGAAATACAGAGTCCAACGATTTAGGTACATACCTCTAGACCCCATGAAATAGGGTCCAATTTTGAATATCAAGTCCATGTCTTCCTTTTCCTCGAATAAGAATGCAAAAAAACCCTACCGTAGAAGGAATGCGAGAGATGTCCCTTAATCAAGGGTCTCCAATTATTATCGACCCAAGTTTCCATAGCTATGGGGAGGGACAAATGCCTATAAATTGGTCAATTAAACCATTTTGTGCAAATCAAAGAGCAAGCTTTCTAGAGTTGTCTTGGACATGAACACACATGATTTCATCAAGTTTTTTGACGAAGCGCAACGAGGGGTGCTTGGAGGGTTTGGGAAGGGAAAAAATCAGAGAGGAGAAGGCAATGATACCGGTAAAAGGGGCACTAGAGCCCCCATTGGAATCCAAGGATATGGATCACACTAGCTAGGGTTTAGCAAAGGAGGATGCATGTGTATATTCATTCCATGTTAGAATCAAAACATGTAAGAATTATTTCAATTATCGCTATAAGTAAACTTTGATTCATTATTATCAACCATTATTATTATTTTAAGTACATGATGGAAAATTCAAATAATGTTGTAACACCCCTGTTTATAATAATCATTTTAGTGACGTGTAATTAAATATGATGTGTGGTCGCAGGCCCAAATATGTAATTTGTAAACATTGTATATTATCGTAATAATAAAATAAATGTGACGCTGGCTGTGGGTGGACACAGATGGAGTAATTGGGGGCTAAGTTTCCACAAGATAGGGGAATGTCTAGTAATTTCTAAGAAAGGGGCCCAAGGTGGGGGGGATTATTCATGTGTATTAATTCCAACCCATTCCTAAAATATTACTTTAAGTGAACCTTTCTAATTTTCATTTGAGTGTATGAGAGCCCAATCATTAAACATGTGTAAGAGGGGTTGGTGGGAACAACCACATCTCATAGTTATGAGAGCATGGGAGCTAAGTACAATCAACCTTGGGGAATGTGAGCCAATTCTCATGGGTGAAAGTGAAATATGAGTGGCCATCGGGGGTAGTTTTTAGAGCAACAAGGGAGTGGAGAGCATTGGAGCTTGAGGGAAACCATAGAAGGTGTTGTGGGAATCTTGTTGGAGTTGTTTTTGCATGAAGAAGCAATTTGTTAGGCCTATAGAGAGGGATATTTTTTGTGTGGGATATTTCCCTTGAATAGTGAGTTGTTTTGTTAGTTTTCATGGGGAAACTAGCATCCCTGGAGTCCCCAACATTAGAGATTCCTATCCAACCTTGTGTTGGATCCCTAGAGGGAAGAGGGAAGGGGGAAGGCATGAGGGACTATATTTAGTGAAGGGGAATCCTAATTCCTTGGGTTGCATAGGTTGAGGGGAAGAGAGCTGGAGGATTGGGATATTTGTTAGAAAACTGGTTGGCTATGGAAGTGAATTGGGTTGTGAGAGAGACACCCTCTTTTGTGGAATTGTAGCGCCAACACAGGGGTGATTTTCTGTTGAGATTTGGAGCAGCAAGTCTATGGTTGGGAGGAACGTCCATCCCCTGTAGTCAATTGATAATTTTTTTAAAAGATAAGTGATTTTGTCTTTGTTTTTTCAATTTTATTCATGTGTTTTTATTGTTGTGCATGAACTCTGAATTTATAACAATTTATATGTTGAATTGTGAATGATAAATGAGTTGCATTCATGTTTAAATAGTGTTGATAGAAGCATTTATTTTATTGGTATAAAAAAAATTATGGGTTATGTAGTGGGGTCACTACAAATGTCTTGAATGTAGGCAACATCAAGAACTAAGAACATGATTTATGCAAGAAGGCAATCCACTATGGAAACAATGAGAGGTTGAATTCAAGAAAAACATTGAACACGAAACTATCCAAGTAATGCAAGATCACAATAAAGAATCTTTTACAAATACAATGTCAAATCAAGGACAAAGCTATGTGGGCCCACTACTGCTCAAAAGGAGGATCATTAATTTATTATTAGCTTTCAATATTTTGACCCTCAAAAGCCCTTTGAGGGAGCTTAGGGGAAATATCCAATTATTTAGAGGGGCCATTTATTAAATGCAAACCATTTAACAACGTGGGACCCTTTGGAATTAAAAGAACATAATTGTATAGGGAGAACCCCCAAACTATATGTAATTGAAGAAACATTCAAATAAAAGGGGGCAACCTTCTTGATTAAAACCCTAAATTGCCACATAGTATGATAAACAAGAAAAGGTAGTTATGATAACTACTTTTCAAATTTGTATTTAAAGGATGAGAAAGATAATGAAAAGGGCCTTTTCCCCCTTGGGAGATAAGAGGTTAATCTACCCTAAAGATAAATCACTACTGGATCTTCTTTTTTGTTGCAATTTATCTTTTATTTCTTAATGAAATAAGCTATTGCTGATCGAAATTCTAGCTAGAGATTTATGTTGTGCTTTTAATTTGACATAGATTATTCTTGCTAGTCAATAGTGCATTGGAAGGCTATAAGAACAAGTAACTCTTTGTTGTATATTATTCTCATCAATCAGTATTTGTTCTTACTCTCTCTCACTTAGTATTTCTGTTGGTTTGGGTATGGAAATGTTACTTTCAATTATGTTTGCAGACTATCCTCTCTTCTTTTCTATTGTAATTTATCTTTTATTTCTTAATAAAAGAAGCCATCACTAGCCAAAATTCTTGTCAGAATTCTCTGTTGTGCTTTGAATTTGACACAGACTATTCTTATTACTCATATTGGAAGGCTGTAAGAATGAGTAACTATTTGTTGTAGATTATTTTCATCAACCACTATTTTCTCTTACTCTCTCTTGCTCAATATTTTTCACTGGTTTGGGTATGTAAATGTTACTTTCAACTATGTTTGTGGACTATCCTCAACTTGTTGTTTGTAATTTGAGGTTTATGTAAGAATATTTTGTGAACTATTTCCATATTATTATCTTAAATTTACTCCTATCAATTATATGCCCTCCTAGTTTTCTTCAAATAGGTTAGATGGGTATGTGGTTGTATCCTACATTTCCAATTGTAGATTATTCTCAGCTAGTTGTTAATTACCCTAGAGTTAATGTAATCTTTAGCACAATTTATGAATTCCTTGTTATGGATTGCAATTGATTAGGTCATATTATATCTGCATTTTTTGTTTTAATTAGTTTAGACATCAATATTTGCATTAACATATTAGTTAACTTAATTTTCATTTATTTTATTTGAAAATCCTAAATGGTGGATCATGCCACAACCAATAAAAACCTAAATAGTAATGGTTATTTGGCCATAATTTGGATTCCTACATCAAATGGGAGAGACTAATTGATCCTCTCTTATGGGGATAACCCCTATTGTTGATGCCGAGCATTTCACCTCGTCAACATGATTGGCACTATAAGGAGGGAGGATCAACAAGCTTCCCTTTTGTTGATATATTTTTTTGTTAGGGACAAAAGTCAACCTCCTAGGGCATTCTTGAAAGACTAATCAAGATTTTTCTCGACATTTTAATAGAGGTGTTACTCGTCTTTCTCACTCAAATATTCAATATATTTCCTCAAAACATAGATTCATTCATTCATAACATCAACACTTGTGAGTGGACCAGGTGGAAAAATAGCTAAACATATAAATTATAATAGAAAGATGATAATTTCACATGCAATAACAAAAAAGGTACATCCATTATTTTAATTATTGAGACTAATTGGGCCTCTCTTATGGGGATAACCCCTATTGTTGATGTCGGGCATTTCACCCCGTCAACAAAATTGGCACTATAAGGAGGGAGGATCAACAAGCTTCCCTTTTGTTGATCTCTTTTCCTGTTAGGGAAAAGAATCAACCTCCTAGGGTATTCTTGAAAGACTAATCAAGATTTTTATTGACATTTTTATAGAGGCAGTACTCATATTTCTCACTCAAATATTCAATATATTTTCTCAAAACATAGATTCATTAATTCATAACATCAACACCCGTGAGTGGACCAGGAGGTAAAATAACTAAATAGATAAATTATAATAGAAAGATAATCGCTGGGCGGAGGGGGGTCCCTTGTCCCACAAACAAGGGGGTCTCATACACCAATTTGGTGTGCTGGCTTGGCCGTGACCTTAAAAATAGATTATTATTATTATTATTATTCTAATCTCACATGCAATAACATAAAAGGTACATCCATTCCATTGCATCCATTATTTCAATTATTGAGAAAATTATGTTGAAGCAAGACTCATAGACATAACATAAGACTAATGAACCAAAAATAAGAAAGATTTAAATGATTTCAATAATTTATAATCATAATATGCATAGGAGAAACATACACAAGATCTCATTACTTTATAAAAAAGTCTAAAACCACAAATGTTATGAACTGCTGGAATAATTCTTAGTGAGAGTCAAAAAAATAATTACTCATGGATGTTCAAGTGTTTGCCTATCGCAAAACACAATGTTTATGATACTTAAATGATAAAAGGAAATGCATTTGTCAAAATGGACTGGGATGGGGCTCCCATGAACCAAATAAAATAACAGTGGTAACCTGGAAGACAAGAAAAAATGTAGTGAGGGATTGACTTTATGACTAAACAATAAGCCAATAAAGTTGGATGACTCACAGAATGGAAAGAAAAGAAGGGAAATGCTTCAAAAGAAAATGTACTCACAAAATAGCATAGGAATGGAAGACAGATGGATCTCTCTCTCTCTCTCTTAAAGATGCCTTCGATGTTGGGGTCATCATGTATTTATACCTGGGCTTCGATCGATATTGGAATAACTACTTCTTGGTAGATATTATGGGTTAACTATTTGTGCCAATGATCTGTTGAGCCATTCTTCAATATGTTCCTTCATTGGTGGGACAATGATGTCTTGTTTAACCTTGAGTGAAAATATTTCTTTTTCAATTTCTTCATGTTCAAAATTCAGTTGCTTGACTAATTCTCATTGGTCTTCATTTTTATTTAGAAAGGTAACAGGCTACAACTTAATTTCTTCCTCCATAAATTCAATGAGGTCATCAAAATAGCTTTCCCATGAAGATTTAATCACACTCAACTCTATGTTAATTCGTTCCTTAGTTATAAGCACAAAATTTCTTATAAGTGGTGGGCCTTCAATGTCTTTAACAATTTCTAGTGCTTTAAAGAATGCACCACTTCTTTTGTCATTTATCTTTGTACAGGTGGAAATTGCATCTTGTAACATTTGTATCCTTGCCATCCATCCTAATTTTCATTGTTTTATTCTATGGTTTGAAGGCAACTTTTATTGGTTTATATGATAATCACTTAAACTAGAAGCTCATGCAAAAAAGGTACTTAGATCATTTTTATAAAAAACATCATCATGTTCCAAGTCATTTTTCCAAATATTTTGTGAAGCTAGTGATCCTTTGTGATAAATTTCTTAGGCTTGAACTGACTTCCCATGCTTGTGAAATAATATTAAGTCGCTTATTAATATTTTATGCGAGATACAATCTAAATCCATTGAGAAATTTGGGCTTTTCTCACCTTTGTATATGTCCCAAGTGTACTTGGTGGCATTTGATCTAGAGAAATAATAGCCAGTGGTTCTGCAAACAATGGTTTGGTACTCTAAGTGTCCTAAAGTTCATTTACTCTTCTTTTCAACTTGATATTTTCCAACTCTTGTTTTGAAATGGAATGGGCAAGAACATCTCCGATAGTGATGTGCAATTTTAGGAGTCCTGAGGGTCTGACTCCCGAGACGTCAACCTCATAATTCCACTTCTGAGTTACTTTTTTTATTTTTCACTTTGACCTTTTCAATTTGCAACTTTTTCTCTTCTTTATTATATTACACATTATGCAATGTCAATGACTGCTCTTGAAAAATTGTTGGCTCTTCTTGAGACAACTCCTCTACAATTTGTTGGTTTTTAGCAGTTTGAAGGGATACCTAATCGGGTACAATGGTACTATCAATTTCCATGTCCATTGCATCTCTTGGGATTTCTAAATTCTATGAATCCTTCTTTCTTGAGCTTATCTTCCTTTTCTACTAAGATATTGTATGGGTTCTCTCAATATTAACAAGGGGTGGGTCATCCTCATCATCTCCTCTAGCACGTCCTTCATTGTTCTCGTCTCTGCTAACATTTGATTATTGTCTCTTTTGTGCAAAGGAGGAACTCCTACGTGTATGGGGGACATAAGAACATTGAACATTGGTTGCATCTTTACCTCTTTGCCTTGTTTTGTTTTGTTGCGGCCGAGTTTTGGAACTAACCTAAGTGACCAAATCATCATTACATGTTTTTTTTTCCTTTTTCTCTGGGGTATTTGGGTTGTTATCACCAGTTCCTTCAACAGTCCTTGTAAAAAGGTTGTTATATCTCATAGAAGCCAGATGTTGTGAAAACAACCCCTCGGGATCAAAAACTTGGAGAGGTTTTGCTTCCTTCAAATTAAATATGTTTAGTACTTCAGAGATTTCTAACAAGTGGGAGGCATTTCTTTCTGTTACATTGGAAACAATAAAGGGAAATGAGATAAATTATCTCTTTCTCTTTCTATCAAAAAGGATAGACCATGCTTTATACTGTCTACAGACCTCTGCAACAAAATACCTATCACGAGCAAATATTGGAAGCAAAAAAGGGCTTCCCTCGTAACCATATAGCCTAATGTAGGCATGATCTTCTTGATGTACAAAAACTCCCTTTCCTTTTAGAAAATCCTCAGCTTCTTGGGTTATCCTTGTTGGTGCTTCTCCAGTAAACATAAATCTAAATTATTTAAAAAATCTATCTTGAATAAGACAAAAATGGAATGGTGACTTATGCTTCCAAAACACAGGGTACCAAAATTGAACTGGTTCGTTCTCAACATCCAAATTACTTCTTAGCGGTAACCCCTCAAACACATTACAGTAGGTGATTTCCAGGACCAGATATGTAGTCATGAAGAATCTCTAAGTCTTTAAATAATTGGTACGCTAAAAATAAATCTCATTTTAGATTACCTCGGCCCAGTCGAAGATAACTTCCTTTCGAAAAAAAAATGCTATACATATAAAATTGACCTGGGGATATGAGAAGTGGATTCTCATCCCATCAATCGTGCAAACAACCATGAAAAATACCGATACAGCTCCACCAACAGAGTTATGTTGATGTCTAAAAGGTTAGCTTGCACCTCTGTAGAGGCAAGCATGAAATACTTTAGCAAATTAATCCAACCACCCTGGGAATCCATAAAAGAGTCAGTGTCAGGAAGCCTTAGAATTTTGTTGGATCTAGGTAATCGAAACATACTTTTAAATATCTTGGGAGTTATTGGAATGAGGTTCTTCCCCTCGAAAGATACTCAAATTGTTCTACTTTTTGAACCAAATCTTCAGGCACACCGAGAAACTAACTCCTTCAAGTCGAAGACTTCAGGCATGCAACCAACAATAACAACGTCGGTAATCTAGATTTTTTTATTCTTCTTTTGTTCAAGATTTAGACTCTAAAACCATTGACATGCCACAAACCAATGAATGTATTTATCTTGGCACGTGAGAGAGTTAATTGTATCCCCACAAAAAGGCTCTTTCCTCCTTCTCGCTGCCATATTTCTTATCCTTTCAAGTCACTTTGACATACATGACAATGAATTATAGAGCTCAAGCTACTTAAAGGTTAAGTGAATGAATAACATTTACTAAAACATCCCTTTAGCATGTACAAATTTCCTTCGAAATATGGGCAACCATAAATGGAAGTTATTTTGAAAAGCAAGTGATTCACGGGAAAATGGGATAATTAATCCACATTAACCCCAGATTTCCATCCTCTACCTCACAAATTAGAACTAATTAATGGATCACAAATGACCCTCAAGCAGTGTGCAAAGCGCAATATATGGATGAAAATTTCACCAAGTATAAATCAAGGAGAGAGATCAATGCCTTTAGAAACTTGTTATGCGGGAGACGTAAGTGTATGGGAGTGCAGGGGTTGGGGATATGGGTTGAACAGAGGTGGGCTATATGGAGTTCTACACACAACAATTGTGTGAACGAGGAGATGTGTGGAAGTTCTATTTGTGTGGATGTGAAGTTTGTGCAAGGTCTATGCACTACAAGAAATAAACTAAGTGTTGCAATGTGCGAAACATGGCTAGTGCGAGAGGGAGGTCTTGTGCAGAATGAAGGGTTATAGTTATGAAAAAGGGAATCTCTGCACAAGGTAACGAATCCCGCTCAAGTAATAAAAATGGCTAGTATAATGAAATGTTTCCATATTAGGAGCATGGTGGAACATAAAAGAAGTGGAAGTGATGAAAGATGGTATACATGGGTAAAATTTAAAAAATAGAAGGTGATACAACATTAAGAAATAAAGATTGAAAACTATTTTCTTGAGAATCTGCACCAGAGATTTTTTAGTTGATTCATCCAATCCATCTCCTCGAGGATAGTAATTTGATTATTGTCCCATTAATATGCCAAATTTACCACAAAAGGTTGTAAAATTTGAAGTGATGAACATAGAATCGTTATCTGTGATAAACTTCTCTGGAACGACAAATATTGATAAAAACATCCTCTTGTGAAAACTGAATGAGATGGTCAGTATTAGATTCTTTTAAAGCTACTACTTTAGGCCATTTTGTGAAATAATCAGTGGTTGTTATTATGGAGGAATGGCCTTTACTAGATTTTGGATTTATTGGGATTATAACATCCAAACTCCATTGCATGAAAGGACTTTCCACTGTTATTGTTTTCAGAAGTATAGTGACCCTCTTCTCTTTACCATAGAATTTTTGGCAAGTAAAAATTTTCTTACAAAAACATGTACATCTCTAAATCATGTTGGCCAATAAAAACTAGCTTGGACGATTCTATGAGATGTTACCATTGGAGAAAAATGTCCACCGCAAGTGCCTTCATGTGTTTCTTTCATTATTTCAATGGAATTGGAGTGCCTTAGGCATCTTAAAAACGTATCATCAAAATTTTCCCAAAATAATATCCCAGAAATCAATACATGAGCATTTGACTTCATCTTCTATGATATGCTTTCTTTTGCTTTCATGCCAATTGGAAACTGTCTCGATTTCAAATAAAAGACAATATTTTTGTACCATTCAGGTATTGGTATCATCTCATCTTGTGTGACAAGGGCTTTGTCATTAGATAAATCAATGCTTATTGATTCAACACCACCTATAACCTTGCATAATCCTTGTCCCTTTACAACCTTTAGTGGTTTTATCTCGACATCATATTATTGCAATTTGGCCAACCAGTTGGCCCATCTTCATTCTCTAAGTCGCTGAGACAACATCATCTTGATAGGAGGATATGGTACATAAGAAATCAAATGTGATGTCAAAATATAATTTCTAAAGTAGGAGACAACTTTGACCAGGGAAAATGCTTGTTTGTCCAAGGGAGAATACTTCAACTCATATTCTTGCAAGCATTTGCTCATGGAGGAAATAAGGTGCTCTTCGTTCAAAGTATTCTTCTAAGTTAGTATGGCAGCGATAGTTTCTTCTGAAGCAAAAGTGTAAATGATGATTTTTTTTCAAAGTTGGGGCTAATAAGGACTGGAGCTATGGAGATTTCCAATTTTACATCCAAGAAAGCTTCATGAGCTTCTTTAGACCATTCAAAAACTTGATCTTTTTTAAGCAACTTATTTATTGGTTTGAAAATGGATGCATAATCATGATCCGGATTTTATGAGCACAAAAAAATGAATACAGATTATTAAAATATGTTTAACATAGAATAACAAAGATACAATAAAACTGGTTTCTATTCTATAACGAAATAAGATGAAACTGTAAAATGTAGCGGAAAACAAACTTGTTGGAGAATGGTGGCGGCTTATCTCTGAGAAGAGATGTAACGACTGCGTTCATTCGCAAGAAGATGATTACAATGAGGATATGAATACCTTTTTACAATAAACAAGAATGCCAAAAACCCTATACATCCAAAAACCTAACCCTAGGAGATGAAGCGCCAAAAGTCATGTGGGACCCGTTGGGGTAAGTTAGTATATCAACTTCCAGGGGTCATAACTTTTGCATACTATCTCCGTTTTACGCGCACGATAGCCCGTTGGAAATTTCTATCCGAGGACTACACATGTTGCCATTACACTCTATCTCTAAATACAATTTGATTGTGGTGATCCCTAAAAACGTTGTTTAGGGCCTCAAAACGACCTCGGAAGTCAGGGACTCGAAAACTAGGAAAAAACTGCCAAATTGGAAAACTTCTAAAATGAGCCAGTTGGAATAGGTGGGAGGCCACTGAAATCCATCTGGACAAATCCTTCCCCCATAGGTAGCAATGGTCTCCATTGCATTTTTTCCCCCCATAAGATGAGGAAATTTCTACTGAATTTGGCCCTGGGTGAGCCACTTGCCTTGGTGTAGGAGTTGCCCTGCTTTGACAACTCGATAAAGCTGGATCCTTTGCTGGTGAGTGCCCTTGACCTGTGTGTCCACAATCTGATCACTGGATGCCTATTTTATGCAGTTGGGGTTGAGCTCTGTTAGTGTCATTTGTTCTGCTATCTCTGAGGTGTCCAATAATGGTGGGAAATAAGGCCGAAGGAGATCCATGTTGAACACTAGGTGCAGGCCAAGGAAAGGAGGAATGTTGAGCTCAAAATCATTGTCACCCACAACCTTGGTGATGGTGTACGACCCATAACAGAGTGGGAGAATCTTCCAATGGGGCCCTGTAAGGTGTTCTTTCTGCAAGTGCAACCAAACTTTGTCGCCCATATGAAACTTATGTGGCACTTGATGTTTTTCATGGCTCTGCTTATACTTGGCATTGGACTTCTATACAATATCCTGAACTTGTTGGTGGATGTGCTGGATCTGCTTAATGAATCGGGTGGATTTTTCAGCTTTAGTTGGAGCAGGGGATGAGTTGACCAAGGTGGCTGCAAGGGGTAGTGCAACATCCATGGGACCAAATGGTTGGAATCACAACCCCACCTGAAAGGGTCTATGACTAGTTGAGCTATGTAGGGATCGATTGTAGCTATGTTGAACATAAGGAATACTCTCATCCCATGTGCAGGGGTGCTTTGAATTGTACATGTGAAAGATATGCACGATCATTCGATATACAACCTTGGTTTGGCCATCTGTCTGAGGGTGGAAGGTCGTGGATTTGGTGAGCTTGGTGTCCAGCAGTGAGCAAAGGATCGACTAGAATGTGTTGAGAAACTGATTGTCCCGATTTGAGACAATGGTTTGCGGGATTCCAAAATGTACCTAGACTTATTCAAAGAAGAGCTTGGCAATGGCCTCTGCTGTGATGTTCTTCTTGTAGGCGACCATAATCACCATATTATAAAAGTGATAAAAAACCACAAAAACACAGTCATTTCCCCTCTTGGTGGACGGGTGCCCCGACATGTAGTCCATTGAGATGGATTCCCATGGCCTGTCAGAAGTATGAAGAGGAGTGTACATGCCTTGTTTCTTAGTGGTCAATATGGAAATAACGTAGACAGTGCAAGACCTGATATACTTGCTGACATCCTGTCGAAGTTTTGACTAGTATAAATGTTTCTGCAACATTTCCACTGTCTTTTCAACGCCGAAGTGTCCTGCCACCCGACTGTAGTGGGATTCCTAAATCAACTTCACTCACTCACTTGATAAAACACAGATATGGCCCAGACGACAGAACAACCCATCCTGAAGATGAAAATTAACGACAATTGAGTTTGTGCCCAATATTTTGTAGGTGGTGGCGAAGTCCATGTTTATCTCATAAAGTTGGGGCCATCCAGAGGTCTTGTTTCTGTAAGATTCTAGCACCATGGTGAGTACCACGACTTGCGATCAGGTGAGACAATCCATCACTCGATTGGTACTTCTCGTTTTATACTTGACGTTGAGGTGGAATTTCTGCAAGTATGTGGACCACTTCTGATGGCAATCATTCTGCAATTTGCCTTGTGTCTGCATGAAATGCAGTGGCTTATGATTAGTGTGGATGAATGTCTCCTTCCCAAGAATGTATTGTCTCCACTGGCGACAGATTTGCACAATGGAGTACATTTCTTTTTCGTAAGTAGGGTACTTGTGGACAACATCTGATAGTGTCTCACTATGATAGGCCACAGGGTGGCTGTGTTTAGTGAGAATGACACCCACAACATAGTCTGAAGCATCTGTCTTGATCTCAAAGGGTTGCTGCAGGTCCGATAATGAAAGTATTGGGGATGAGCACAAGCGCTACTTCAAATCATCGAACGATTATTGTTGAGACCGGCCCCACACAAATTTTTCTTACCAACACCCATGGTTACTTGGTTGAGGGCCCAAGCAATATGGGAGAATCCCAACATGAACCTGTGGTAGAAATTGGCAAGGCCCAAGAAGCTCCGAAGCTCGGTGAGTGTGGTTGGGGTTGGCCAGTAACGGATGACCTGGATCTTGGCTGGATCCACATGTACACCATGTTGATCAACGATATAGCCCAGGTAATGGACCCTGTCCATGCTAAAGGAGAATTTTTCCAAGTTGGCGTATAGCTCTTGCTGCCACAGGGTGTGCAAAACCTACTGAATATGATGGAAGTGTTTTTCCCAAGTCTTGCTATAGATGAGGATGTCATCCATATACACCACTACAAAAGTATTGGTGAATGGTCATAGGATATCATCCATCATCCTCATGAAAGTGGCTAGAGCATTTGTCAAACCAAAGGGCATGACCAAACATTCAAAAAGACCTTCCTTTGACTTGAAGGGGTCTTCCATACATCTGTTTGTTCTATTGGGACCTAGTGGTAGCCAGACTTCAAATCAATCTTACTGAAGCATTTGCCCCCCGTGAGCTGATCAAGGAGATCGTCGATTCATGGAATCGGGTATCGGTTTCTGACTGTGATTTTATTCAGGGTGCAATAATCAATGTAGAGTCACCAGATTGCATCTTTCCTCTGTACCAGCATGATTGGGCTCCCACAAGGCGATGAGCTAGGATGGATGTGCCCCTTGTGGAGCAGTTCTTGGATATGCCGCTTGATCTCCTTATTCTCTAACAGATATCGACGGTAGACTGGCCCATTGGGCAGCGGTGCATCAGAGGTCAGATCGATGGGATGCTTGACCTGACAGTGTAGAGGTACCTCGGTAGGTGAGGAGAAGATATCTGAGTATTCTTCCATGACCTTATCCACTTGCTTTTGCTGTGTGGAGAGGTCAACCATGGAGGCTCTGGATGTGGCTGCGATCTTTTGCTCACTCTGAGAGAGAATCACAAAGAAGAAAAACTTCCCCATCTTTGAGATGACCTTCCTGCATTGCTTGGCAGAGATCAAGGAAATAACACTAGGTGGGATTGCCTCAGGTATCCTGTACAATTTCTTGTTGAAAGTCATAATAACATTGCGAGGTCTAGACTCATATACAACACAACATTTCCATAAATACGGTTTCCCCAAAAGAACATTACAAACTTTGAGAGGAGAAATATCACACAATACCTCTTCTTTGAAGGGCTTGATGTCATATGACAAGCGACATTGTTGGTTGACGTGGATATCACTTCCTTCGCGGAGCCATCCAATGGTGTAGGGTTTCGGGTGTGGCATTGTCAGCAGGGCAAGCCACTTGAAAACCTCTGCTGAGATGAGGTTCTTCTGGCTACCGCTATCAACGATGAAGTGCAGCGGGGTACCCTTCACCCACATCTGTGAATGAAAAAGGCGCTCGCCTTCCTCTGGCTCATCTGGTTCACCGGGCTGGAGCTTGGTGGTGGAAACTATAGCACTAGGTTCTGCATCAATGATCCATATCCCCCTTTCTGGTTTTGAATCAGAGTCAGAACCCGCATGTGATTCAGAGGTTTTCACCTCAGCCACCAACGACTTCTTGGAGCGACAATCAATAGTGTTATGCCAAGGGCTCTTATGGAAGTCGCACCACTTCCCGATATCTTTGTTTGTCTTTTTGATGTCCTTATTTTCTTGTGGCTTGGACTAGTTGTCCTGATTTTGTCCATATTTTATATGTCCTTTGTTCTCTAGGTTGGGGCCTCCCTTTCCTTGCTTTTATTGTGCAGGGTTCCCAGGCCCAAATTGTCACATCCTTTATTTGAGGTTTTGCTCGATTTTGACGGCATATCGATAGGCCGCACCCAAGGATGAAATATCTGGAAATTCCATTTCCATATGGATGTATCGATGCAGAGCACCGTGATACTTGAGCATCATATTTCACTCAGAATCTTTGATACCTAGCTTGGTACGCAAGGTATGGAAGATATTTGTTAACTTGGGCACTGCTTGGTCTCTTTCTTTTCGCAGTGTGGTCCATTTTGTATACAGGTCATCATAACTTCCGACAGGGTAGTATTGTTCCTTAATAACATCCTTGAAGGATTCCCAGCTAACTACGATTGTAAATAATGAGGGTTCCTCTATCTCCTTTAGCTCACAAAAAGTTTCCCACCAATATTTGACATGGGGAACAACTTTGAGGAGCACAAAAGTAACTTTTTCTCTATTCGAAAAGTTATGGACAAAAAAATACCCTTCTAGTAGATTCAATCACTTGTATACAGAATCTACGTTTATCCAACCTTCAAATATAGGAATATCAAAGTTGATTTGTACCTTGAAGGGGGTGACGCCTTCACTCGAGGAAGATGCATCGCATGTTGATAGCCACCAAAGGATTTGCGCAAAATTATCCATCATATTGTTCCTCTATTGCATGGGGCTTCCTTAAACAACATTTTGAAAGGATCTCCCATCCCATCATATTTCTTTTCTCCTTCCATGAGAGGTCGCTTGGGTGTGCGAGAGCTTTTGTCCTCAAGAGAAACAAGCTCGAGACCCAATTCTTTGTACCCTGACTGCATTGGGGACATGCATTAAAAATGGCAAGGAGTAGATCAATTTGATACCAATGATCCATATTTTATGAGCATAATGAAATTAATATAGATTATTAAAAGATTCTTAACACAAAATAATAAAGATACAGTAAAACTGGTTTCTATTCAATAAGGAAATAAGCTGAAACTGTAAAATGCAACGGAAAACAAGCTTGCTAGAATGGTGGTGGCTTATCTCTGAGAAGAGATGTGATGACTGCGCTCATTCACAAGAATATGATTATAATGAGGCTTTGAAGGCCTTTTTACAATAAATAGGAATTCAAAAAACCCTAGACATCCAAAAAGCTAATGCTAGGAGATGAAGCGCCAAAGTCATGTGGGCCCCATTTGGGTAAGTTAGTACATAAACTTCTCGGGGTTGTAACTTTTGCATACGATCTCCGTTTTAGGCGCACGATAGCCCGTTGGAAAGGTCTATCCGAGGACTACAGATGTTGCCATCATAATTTAGTTGTGAATATATTTTGACTGCAACGATCCTTAAAAACATTGTTTAGGGCCTCAAAACAACCCCAAAAGTCAGGGACCCGAAAGCTAGGAAAAAATTGCCAAAATGAGCCAACTAGAATAGGTGGGTGGGCACTGACATCCATTTAGATCAAATCAAGAACAAATCTTCTAGGAAAATTTGTTTTCCCCAAAAATTATTGGACCACATTGCGGCTTGTGGGAGGTTTCAATTATACTATTGCTTTAATATTTTCTAGGTCTATATATATTCCTTCTTTGATCACAATGTGACCCAACAATTTCCCTTCTGAGACTACAAACATACATTTCTTAGGATTAAGGGATATGACATATAATCTGCATTTTTCAAAAACTTGTTGTAGATGTAAGAAATGATGTTCCCTTAGCTTTGAATAAATTCTTAAATCACCTTGATAATCTACCATGAATTTTTCTATCATCTACTCGAATGCATGATTCATTGCTCTTTGAAATGTTGTTCCATCATTCATTAACCTAAATAACATTTTGATATAAGCATATGTTCCCGAAGGTTTTGTAAAGGTTATTTTATGTCTGTCTTCATCTGCTACCATCACTTGGTTGTGTCCAAAAAATCCATCCAGCATAGACATTATTGCAAAACCAGTAACCTATTGTAACAACATTTCCATATTGGGCAAAGGATAGTTATCCTTAAAAGAAGCTTTGTTCAAATCTAAAAAATTGACACATAGTCAAATTTCTCCATTCTTTTTTCTTACTACCACTGGATTTGAGATCCAATTAGAATGTCTAGCTGAAAAAATTATTCCTTCCCTTTCCATTTTCTCAAGTTCCAATTTTACGAAAGGTTTTAATTTAGGATTGATAATCCTTAGCTTATGTCTAACAAGATTGGTACCTACCTTCACTGGTATGATATGTTGGATAATAATTTTATCACACTCTTTGAGATCATCATATGTCCATGTGAAAATATCATAAAATTCTTTGAATATTTCAACATACTGATCAACTTCATCCTTGGTACATGTGGTACCCAAGTTTAAAATTTTTGGTTTTTGTGAGTCCCAATATTTACTTTCAAAATTTTTTGTACCTTTCTAAGTGATTGTTCTTATTGTGGCTTACTCTTCATTATTTGATCATCTCGAGTAAAAAAAGATTCTAAAAGAATAAAAACTCTAGTACTTAAATCACTTCCATGACTAAGATACTTGGACATTTGACTTTTTGATAAGTCTTCTTCTTCAATGCTTTGCTCTGTGATAAATTCAACAACATGTTCTTCATTTTCAAATACTTTCCAAAATTTCTAGTTGTCTAATACCGATGGGTGAAAAATAATCTTGACATGGAATGAATTATAAGATGATTCTAAATTAAAGAGTGAGGTTGATACTATTAATGAGTCAGCCCTTTGATTTATTTCTCTCGGTATAATTGATATGATAAAAGAGTTAAAGTTTTGGATGAGATCCCAAACTCTTTCAACATTAGTTTTCAATATTTCTTTCTTAATGTTGTATCTTTTCATTTCTATAATCAAAACACATGAGGATGCAATTCTCCTTGAGGATTTTTAAAAACCACACCTGCTCCATATCCAACTTTTGAGGAAGCACTATCAAAGAAAATTTTCCAAAATCCTTAGAATGGGGCTTCATCATTATCTTCGATCTTGATATCATCTTCACATAAAATGGCATAATTACCATGAATGACATCGATGTAATCTACCGCTGCCTCAATTTATTTCTTCTTGAATAGAAGAGGATTTCTCCATTCACGAAGTACCTTGGTGAGTCCTCCATCTTTATTTGCAAACATGATATAAATTCCATCATTTGTTATATATCCTCCCAAGGAAAATAACTATTCCCTTCCTAGAACAACTCTGTCTGTCATGGGTAGGTCGACAACAATTATAGCAAAAATTGTTGTGATGTGTGGTGCATAGCTAATCCATGCACAAAAATATTTAATTCCTCCATATGTTGGGACTTTTCTTGAATCAATTTCATAAATTCTTTCCCATGTTTCATAATATTTAGTGCACTCCAAGCTAATTTCTTGCATTATGGAAAGAGGCATGATGTTATTCATGGCATCACTATCTACCATACAATTATGCAATATCAACTTAGGTGTCTCCAAAGGTATGTAAAAAGGAGGGATTTTTCCCTGTGTTACCATAAAAGGGTTAGAATTGTTGTTTATTACCAATAACTACTGTCTCTACTCTTGTAGCAGGCCAGTCTCCATTTTCCGATACTTTGAGTAGAATTTCTTTTTGTTGGGGAATTTTTACTACCTCCAAAATTGGAAGAGTAATCTATAATTTTGTTAGATCATCGATAATATTATAATTCATCTTGGAAGAGATTATTATTTCATCATTTTCCTGAGGATTTTGCCCCACATTTCTATTTGTTTTGGAAGGAACATTTTATGGAATATAAGGCCCGCCATTAAATCCCTTTGGTATCCCCCCCCCTTGTGGAGGGACATGATTTCTTCCTTGTAACTTATTTAATTAAGCCCTTGTTTGGACCATGTTATCTTTTTCCTTATTCATAAGTTCCTCTTCTTCAACTACAAAGTCTCCTTCTGAAAATGGCATTGTATCATATCCATCTCCATGGATTCAAGATTTCTATCAGGTGCCTCATTATTGACCTCTTAAGGATCCAAGAATTCATCTTCATCTTTGAGAAATTCATCATTTATTTCATCTATTACAATAACATTGAGATTTTGAAATTAGGGAGCTCTAGGCCTAGGATTTTTAGCATTATGGTTTCTTTCTGGACGTTCCCTAAAGCTATATGTGGATGCTACAACATTATGATGTCGTGGACATGGTATTTTTTCTTCAACTCCGCTTAACCAAGCTATCTCATTCTGCATTTGTCTAACAATTCTATTCAATTGTGCAATTTCCGCATCTTGCTTTACATGAGCAGATTCATTTGTTAGAGGAAAGGCTCAAACATTTGGTGGTTGACCATGGAAGATTCCTCTTGCAACTTCTCTATCATCCACATTTCATACTAGTGTGGACATGATTTGATATGAAACTACAAGGGACATCATCTATCGTTCCACTCTTCCTAAAATAATATTAGGATTTGCGTTGCTCTCCAAGATATCCTCCTCCATTTCTAGTGATTTCCTCATAACCTCATTTAATGTAGTAATTCTGGTAGATTTGATTGCGTATTTTACATTGGTGGACATTGAATTTTTGAAACATCCCAAAATGACAGGGTCATTAGGACACTGATCTTCTGGTATTCGTTGCAAGGCTCTAAAAAATTGGAGATTAAAATCTCCAATATTTTCATTCTTCTCCAAATGAATCTGAGTAAATCTAGTTAATAGGGTAAGATATGCAACATGATGAGAAAATCTACCCATGAATGCATACTCAATATCATCAAAACATGCGATCAATTTTTTTGGTAAAGATTGATACCAGTGATAAGCTGGGCCAATTAGAGTTTGCATACATACTCTGACCATAACATCATCATGCACCACTACATGTATATCACAGATTGTTAAAAGTGATCCAAATGTTTATCATGATTCGTTATCCCATCACAATTAAATACAATAGGAATATTTGGCAATTGATGATGTTCACCTTGAAGAGCCAAAGGAATTATCCTTTGTCTTAGTCTCTGGTTTCTTTGCCTATCATTATTTATTCCACCTTCTTCTCATCTTTCTTCATTTCTTGGTTCATCATTTCGCTCTTCATGGTCTGCCATATCTTCTTGATGATCAAGTGATTCGAAAATATCTTTTAATGACAATGGTTGAGTTATTTTTGCATGCGTTTATTAACCATTTAAGAAACTAATGAAAGAGGATGAAGATAAGAGAATTATATCACAGCCATAAACTCATATACAGATCTGAACTGAAGAAATAATAACAACAAACCATAACAAGAAAAGTGATAACGGAGTTCGGCACAAAATTGCCTACGTCTTCGGGCCTTTGTTTCAGTGGGGGAGGCTTCTTTATTTTTGTTCAAAGCTCAATAAATACATTGCAGCAGTGCCATAAGGATACAAGACTGATCTAGTCATTCTCTTCCAGATCTCTAGAACCCAATAGAATAAACGACATGCAAAATGGATGACCGGAGCTCCTAGAAATGGCCCACAAGCGTCTTCTCCTCAACAACTTCCCTGCATAAAAATGGCTTTGGCTTGGCTTTGCTTCAGTATAACTCTGATATGACTGTCCTCCCATGGCCTAAAAAAGACCTGGTTTTTATACATATGAAGTTGGTTATCCATCCCCAACTTCCTCCCAAAATCTGGGCTCAAGTTCCCCTTCAAATGGCCCAAAATCCCCCAAAAATCCATTTTCTAGACTAAATATAAGTCAGAAATCCCAAAAATTCATTAATATATGGTTTAAAAACCACTTTCTGTTTAATTATTGGGCTTGTCCCCCTTGACTAGTGCATGCTCCCTCTCTGTGGTCATATGACTGCATAAAAATGTGGGCTGGGGCTTAGCCCCAACCCCTTTTCGCCCTCCAATACAAACACTTACTGTGGTTCATTAAACAAGAAACATGGTAGCACATTGGTAATGGCTCTCCTCTAAGGTGCTTGGTCTTGGTGGGTGGTCGTGTGTTCAAAACCCATGGACCCCCAAGTATTTTTTGGAACTTGCCATTCGACCTTCACCTGGTGCCATGTGGTTGTTCATGCCTGAGCCATGTGGCACCTCAACATTTGACCAGATTTTGATTGGATCTGCCATCCACATCTGCACAATCAATTGTTGCCACTTGTCACACTACCATTGCCACGTGTCACCTCCAGAGCGTGCCACGCCACCTTTTCACTGTTGACTTTTTTTTTGATTTTTTAGCTGTTTGGGAAAACGGTTAGAGTGCGAAAACTCTCGCATATGATGCCCATTTGAGAAAGTGAATATATGGCTAAAATCAGCTCGAAGAGCCGATCACAATGGAATTGGTTTCGTATGATTATGAGAACTTTCATTTTTGAGCCTTTTTGAGCCCTGTCAGGCTCCTGGATTCGATTCTGGATCACACCTCCTCACTAAAGGACCTTTTGGTCCCCAAAAGATTATTGACCGGTCAACAAGCTCGGGATAGGCCACCTGTCTTGTCCTCTGTCTCTGAACTCCATCCTGTGCACCTGTCTCATCAAGATCAACTGTAACACAATCATGACAACTAACAACATATTGTTAGCCATTTGAACCCTGTTACATTTTACTGAAGCCACTATCATCCATATAGACAACATTACTAATGATAGTATCAATAATATGACCACAGATGAGCTAATATACTTGTAATATTTGCACGACATGAGCTTATCTTGAAGAAACCTATGATTGATTTTCCATTCAACAATCATTTCTTGTTCTTGCTTAAGATCAATTACTTCATTTGAAACAATTATTGGTTTGTTGCTTGCTTGCACTGCCTTCTTTAATTGTTCCATTGTTTGAAGTGTTTTATTTTATTTAACATGATGAGCATGAACCACATAATCTTGACGTGCTTTGGTTAATTGATATTGATTCTTTGTCCTGTAGAAGATTGCCTTACGATCATATAAGTATGGACTACCTAAGACCATTCCACATTCACTTAACGACACTACATCACATGTTACCTCGTCCACATACTTAGATGAAATTGCAAATTTTATTGTGCACTGCTTTGTTATGTGCATTTGATAATGATTGCTTATCCATTTAAGTGTGTAAGGATTATGATGAGTTTGTGTTTTTAACCCCAATTGCTTAACCAATTCTTCTGATATTAGATTAGCTTGAGATCCATTGTCGATTAGTGTGTCTATCTTAGTGTGTCACATGATGGTCCTTATATGAAACAAGTTACTTCTACAATCAATGCCTTCACCAATTTTACCTGTCATACCAACCAATGAGATCTTTGATTCATCACCTGAATCTGATCCCAAGTCTGTGGGTC
>ML839259.1:25523-44328 GCA_009831015.1 Picea engelmannii | reverse complement strand
CTATCTTAGTGTGTCACATGATGGTCCTTATATGAAACAAGTTACTTCTACAATCAATGCCTTCACCAATTTTACCTGTCATACCAACCAATGAGATCTTTGATTCATCACCTGAATCTGATCCCAAGTCTGTGGGTCTTGTTATCGCTGCCACTGTTTTCATTCCCTTCTTTTCCTTGAACCACTTTGGCCTCTTCTTGGAATGCAACTTCCAACATCTGTCCTCATCATGTCCCTCTTTCTTGCAATGCTTGCAAGAGGGCTTCCCTTCCTTCCTCGTCACTGCATTTGAATTCTTTCCATGCCATTTCCTCTTGTCCTCTTTCCTTGAAGACGATGATTCCCCTGACACACCTGCTTTTCCTGCTTCAATATACGTAGCTTGAACATAAACCTCATCAAGGTTAGTGGGTCCAAACATGAATACAATGTTTCTAATATGTGCAGGTAAACCTCCTATATACTTCATAAGGGTTTCCTGTGTATGTAAAGGGATATCTAACATCAATGCCATTTTTCGAAAGCCACTAGTATACTCTTGCACCATTTGTCCTTTTCTTAGTTTTAAAGATTACCATTCAATTAATGCTTTTTATTTATAACCCAAAGGATATAATTGTTTCCTAAGTGCAGAAATGAAGTTTTGCCATGATGGAAATACATTACCCACTTGTTGCATTCCGTTTTGCAACTTGCTTTGCCACCAGATGAGAGTTGTGCCTACAAGTCTCAAAGATGCCAACTTGATTTGTGTGGCCTCATCCTTGATCTATTGCACACTGCAGTAAACCTCCATCTGCCTAACCCAATTGTCAAGTCTCTCTGCATTAACTTCACCATCATATATGGGTAACTCAAATTTAACATCAAGTTTTAACAATGGTATTTCATTCTTATGCTTATGAAATGTTTCTTTGCATTAGATTTAGAACTTGAACTTGAAGAAGAAGGAGAAGAAGGAGGTGATGGTGGAGGTGAAGGAGGAATCTGAGGAGGATCCTCTTCCTCTTCACTTTTTCCCTTTGAAGATTCACCTAGATTTGGTCTTTTCCGTTCCAAGTAATCCTCATACAAAACTTTTACCATCTCCGACATAGAAAGGAAAGTTTTCTGAAACTCTTTCTTATCCTGAGAAATCCCTTCTCCCGATGCCATCTTCTCGCTGTGAGAAGCTCTCTTTCTCAATCCAATTAATGGATTCTCTTTAACAAGCTTGCCTTCACCACACTGTAGCTTTTCCCTGGTTAACATGAAAAACTCAAATCCAAACGTCAACTAGCTCTGATACCACTTGATCCGAAAATATCTTTTAATGACTGTGGTTGAGTTAGTTTTGCATGCGTTTATTAACCATTTAAGAAGCTAATGAAAGAGGATGAATATAAGAGAATTATATCACAGCCATAAACTCATATACAGATATGAACTGAAGCAATAAGAACAAAAAACGATAACAATAAAAGTGATAACGGAGTTCGGCAAAAAATTGCCTACGTCTCCGGGCCTTTGTCTCAGTGGGGGAGGCTTCTTTATTTCTGTTCAAAGCTCAATAAATACATTGTAGCAGTGCCATAAGGCTATAAGGCTAATCTGGTCATGTTCTTCCAGATCTCTAGAACCCAGCAGAAGAAACGACACACAAAACTGATGACCATAGCTCCCAGAAACCAATTCCATTGTGACCGACTCGTCGCGCTGATTCCGACCATATGTTCACTTTCTCAAACGGGTACCCTTGATCCGAAAAGATCTTTTAATGACTGTGGTTGAGTTATTTTTGCATGCGTTTATTAACCATTTAAGAAGCTAATGAAAGAGGATGAAGATAAGAGAATTATATCACAGCCATAAACTCATATACAGATCTGAACTGAAGCAATAAGAACAACAAACCATAACAAGAAAAGTGATAACGGAGTTCGACACAAAATTGCCTACGTCTCCGGGGCTTTCTCTCAGTGGGGGAGGCTTCTTTATTTATGTTCAAATCTCAATAAATACATTGTAGCAGTGCCATAAGGATACAAGACTGATCTGGTCATGTTCTTCCAGATCTCTAGAACCCAGTAGAAGAAACAACACACAAAATGAATGACCGGAGTTCCCAGAAATGATCTGCAAGCGTTTGCGCCTCAACAACTTCCCTGCATAAAAATGGCTTTGGCTTGGCTTTGCTTCAACATAACTCTAATCCGAATGTCTTCCCATGGCCTCAAAGAGGACTGGTTTTTATACATCTGAAGTTGGTTATCCATCCCCAACTTCCTCCCAAAATTTGGGCTCAAATCCCCCTTCAAATGGCCCAAAATCCCCCAAAAAATCCATTTTCTGGGCTAAATATTAGTCAGAAATCCCAAAAAATCCATTTTCTGGGCTAAATATTAGTCAGAAATCCCAAAAAATCATTAATATATGGTTTAAAAACCACTTTCTGTTTGATTATTGGGCTTAGCCCCCTTGACTGGCATGCACTCTCTCTTTGTGGTCATATAACTGCATAAAAATGTGGGTTGGGGCTTAGCCCCAGCCCCTTTTTGCCCTCCAATACAAACACTTGCACTTTAAATAAATTAAATGTGGTTCATTAAACAAGAAACATGGTGGCGCATTGGTAATAGCTCTCCTCTAAGGCGCTTGGTCTTGGTGGGTGGTCATGTGTTCAAAACCCATGGACCCCCAAATGTTTTTTGGAACTTGCCATTCAACCTTGACCTGGTGCCACATGGCTGTCCATGCCTGGGCCACGTGGCACCTCAACATTTGACCAGATTTTTCCATGTGTTAGATTTTGATTGGATCTGCCATCCACATCTACCCAGTCAACTGCTGCCACTTTTCACACTGTGATTGCCATGTGTCACCTCTAGAGAGTGCCACGTCACCTTTTGACAGTTGACTATTTTTTTTTTGACTTTTTAGCTGTTTGGGAAAATGGTCAGAGTGCGATAACTCTCGCATACAACGCCCGTTTAAGAAAGTGAATATATGGACGGAATCAACGTGATGAGCTAGTCACAATGGAATTGGTTTCGTGCAATTCTGAGAACTTTCAGTTTTGAGCCTTTTTGAGCTATGTCAGGCTCCTGGATCTGATTCTGGATCATCAAGAGTTGATGGAAATAAAGAGATAGAAGCTTGAACCATAGAGCTATTGGTTTGTTCAATAATCTTTCTTCTACTTCTTGTTATAGGTCCTTCAAAATATTTTGAAGTGTCTAGTATTGATAATATTTATTGGAGTTCCTTTCAAAATTACGAGGAAACGAGGGCTCATGTTGAAACAATAATTTCCAATATAGCTCTAGTTATTATTGATTCTTTACTGTTTTGAGCACCAAAACATACAAATAATTCAAAAAACTTATTTGGTCATCCAATCCATTAAGAAGATTAGGTTGGATTGGATAAGGACAAGTAATTTACTGGAGGTAAAAATATTTAAATTTCATTTCGAATTCCCTAGTGGAGTCACCAAAAAAGTTGATCTCTTTTCTTGTTAGGGACAAGAGTCAACCTCCTAGGGTATTCTTGAAAGACTAATCAAGATTCCCTCTCCATTTTTATAGAGTTGGTACTCCTCTTTCTCACTCACATATTCAATATATTTGCTCAAAACATAGATTCATTCATTCATAACATCAACACATGTGAGTGGAGCAGGTGGTAAAATAACTTAACATATAAATTATAATAGAAAGATAATAATCTCACATGCAATAACAAAAAAGGTACATTCATTCCATCACATACATTATTCCATGTATGAAGAAAAATATTTTGAAGAAAGACTCATAGACATAAAATAAGACTGACAACCTAGAAATGAGAGAGATTTAAATGATTTCATTCATTTAGAATCATAAGATGCACATGATAAACACACATGAGATCCCTTTGCTTTATAAAAAAGTCTGAAACCACAAATGTTATGAACTCCTAGAATAACACTCTGCGAGAGTTAAAAAAAAATTACTCATAGATGTTCAAGTTCAAATAAAGAGTTTGCCTATCGCAAAACACAATGTTCCTGATACTTAATTGATAAAAGGAAATGCATTCATCCAAATGGATTGGGATGGGGCTCCCACAAACCAAACAAAATAGTATCAGTAACCTAGAAGATAAGTAAAAATGCATTTAGGGATTGGCTTTATGAGTAAACAGTAAACTAGTAAAGCTGGATGACACATACATGGAAGAAAAGAAGGGAAATACTTCAAAAGAAAATGCACTCACAAAATAACAGGGGAACGCCAGATGAATTAATCTCTCTCTCTCTCTCTCTCTCAAATTCCTTCAACATCAAGGTCGTCATGTTTTTATACCCGAGCTTCAATCCTTCTTGGAATAACTACTTCTTGGTATATATTATGGGTTAAATATTTGTGCCAATGATCTCTTGAGCCATTCTTCAATATATTCCTTCATTAGTAGGACAATGATATCTTGCTTAACCTTGAGTGAAACTATTTCCTCCTCAATTTATTCACATCAATTGTGCAAACAACCGTGAAAAATCTGGATACAACTCCACCAATAGAGTTATGTCGATGGTTGAAAGTTCAACGAACACTTCTATAGAGGGAAGCATGAAATCCTTTAAAAAATTAATCCCACCACCTTGGAAATCCATAAAAGAGTTAGTCTATGGAAGCCTAAGACTTTTGTTGGACACGGGAAATCAAAGCATTCTTTTAAATATATTGGGAGTTAGTGGAATAGGGTTCTTCTCTTTGAGAACTACTTGAGTTTTTCTACTTTTCGAATCAAATCTTCGAGTGCACTAGGAAAACAACTCCTTGAAGTCAAAGACTTCCGGCATGAAACCAACATTAACTAAGCCAAACATCTGGATTTTGTTATTCTGCTTCTGTTAAGGAGTTAGACTATGCAATCATTGATATGCGACAAACCAATGAAAGTATTTATCTTGGTGCGTGATAGAGTTAATTGTACCCCCACAAAAGGCTCTTTCCTCCTTCTAGCTTCCATATTTCTTATTCTTTCAAGGCACTTTGATATATGTGACATTGAATTACAGATCTCAAGCTGCTTAAAGGTTAAGTAAATGAACAACATTTACTAAAACATCCCTTCAACACATACAATTTTTCTTTGAAATATGGACAACCATAAATGGAAGTTACTTTGAAAAGCAGGTGGTTCATGGGAAAATGGGATAATTAATCCACATTAAACATGGATCGTTTCCCTTTACCTCGCAAATCAAAACTAATTAATGGACTATAAATGACCCTTGAGCAGTGTGCAAAGTGCAAGATATGGATGAAAATTTCACCAAGTATAGATCATGGAGAGAGATCAATGCCTTTAGAAACTAGTTATGTGGGAGACCTAAAGTGTGTAGGTTAATTTTTTATAGAGTTAGATTTTTACTTTCCACTCCAATTAAAAAGAAAGTTTTATGTAATAACCATCTAAATTTTTTGTAAATAAGAGTATATGTTATATTAAGATCCTGCTAAAGCTGATAAAAGTGTCAAGATACAGCAACATACTGGCTGCAGTTACTGGACTGCCCCAACAGAGGGGAAACCAGTCCAGCCAGCCCCCAATTCACAAGTTTAAGAATGTCACTGGACCAGTAGAAAAACAAAGTTCATACTGACTGTCATCTAAACTATGAACCTAAGAAAACTTGACAAATAGCACTAAAGAGCTAAACACATGGAAAATAGCCTATCCACGTGGCGCGGAGGTCCTCTGTCCATGGTTCTTCTTCGATATACGTCGGCTGGTCATCCCAACGCTTTTCCTTTTGCTCGTCACGCTCTGTTTCCTCAGCTTGGCCTCTTCGTTCCGCTTCCTCCTGCTTCACTTCTGCTGGTCGCTGCATTCTATCCCTTCCTGCACCTGTAACAATATCAGGTGCCTCCCCTGGAGTAGAGTTAGCTGGGTCCGAGGAGAGCTCCGAGTGCATAGTCGAGAGGAGATGAAGGAAGGTCGCTACATTTTCTTCTCTAGTATGCATACGATACTTGAGGTCCGCCACCTCCTTCCTAAGCTCAAAAACTAAGTCATACAGGATGACCAGTCGATCCCGGAAGTGCTCGCTGTCGAGGTGGGCCGTGGGGTGGAGGTGTGCTCGTTTAGACTCACTATATGCCGGTGGTGCACTACTCAAATTGCTCGAAGGTCTAGGGAAAGACATTGTCGTTGTGAATTGCATTCGGGGGTCTTGAGGGCATTGCAGAATCTGGACCGACCCTCGTGGGATAGTGGCCATGGAGTGAAGAAGCATAGACTGCGAAGGTGGCGGGGTGGTCGTGGAGTGAAGAAGCATAGACTGCGAAGGTGGCAGGGTGGCAGCTGTGGACGGAGTTTGAGGATGGGAGGATGAACAAGTCGAAGGGGAGACTGAAGGCGAGACCGGAGGTCGACGGGGCTTCCAGGGGGAGCACCTCTTCGGCCTTCCTCTAAGCCGTTCTTTCATGTGTGCAGGTGGGCGGGTCTGGACGAGGTTAAACCAGAGGTGCAGAAAAACAATGGAGACAACATCTGAGTGAGCCTGGTCCTGTTTGCGCCGTGAAGGGAGGAGCCCCTCAGACCGCATACAGGGTGCAATGACCAAAACGACGAGCCAAGCCATAGAACAAACTGCGGAGGAGCAAAGGGTGGCGTAAATGCTCATTACCTCGACCATTACCGTGACTTAAATGCAATTAATCGCCCGGGACGGCACCATCCTGCGACACGAGCCCATCACGTGGCTCCGTGTCGCATCGGACTGTGTCCTCTCCCATCCGTCGCCACGAGGAACCCACTAACACCCCATCCGGGGGGTAATAACCATCTAAATTAACCCCAAGGTGTGTCATGTTTTTTTTCAATTAACTTATTTAATTACAACTAGAACATACTGACAAGTGTCTTGCTCAAGTGACAAAAAAACATTCTATATCATCATTGGCAACCGCTCATGGGTAATAGGGGTTGGTTTCATTAGACAAACATAGACTTCAATGCTTGGTTATGATAATTTAATGTTTCAAAATGTAATGTAGATGAAATCAATTCATCGCATATGTTCGTAAACTTGGTACAAGATTGCACAAAGTTGCAAAGGATGATTTCCACTTTCAAATAAATCAAAGTGCATGCACTCCTCCAATAACTAAAATCCATTAGAGAAGACTTGCGACTTTAAATGGAGTTAGAGTTTTACTTTTGGAGTTAGAATTTTACTTTCCACTCTAATCAAAATCAAAGTTTGACTCCATGAAACATTTTTGGAGGACGATTTCAACTTTCAAATAAATCAAAGTGCGTGCAATCCTTCGATGACTAAAATCCAACAGGGAAGACTTGCAAATTTCAGCAATAGAGAGAATGAAAATTCAAATCCGATAATAGTGAAAATTTATTCCGATGTGATTTAGAAGGTTATTTTTTAAAATCTTTTGACTTAATTATTTTGAATTTTTTGAGAGAATCAAAACCCAAAAAGAAATTAACTTATTTAGAGTAAAATTTCCATCATAGTTGAAAAGGGAAAATTTTCAAAAAAGAAAAGTTGAAATTCAAAAAGAATAAAAAGACAATGTTGCTCAAAATTTCATAAAAAATTCAGGGTATGTTGAGGTCTCAACAACAGGGTATAATTTTTCTTAGAAAGTATATTAAAATTAGCAAATTTGCATGCTAGTGAAAATGGATAATGGTGATATTAGTCTAACAAAATTGAACAAGAAAGGTGGATTTGGAATTTTTCTTATTCATAGGTATTGGTATCAACAACCAATTGTTTCAATTGGCCTTCTGTAACATTCTGTGAACTAGTTCACTTTGCAAACATTTCTTATTTGTCATTAGTAAATTAAACAATAGTTTCATTAAACATCATATGGATTATACATTTTGCATCTTACTTATATTCAAAAAAAGAAAAAAAAAGAAAAAATCGTTGATTAAGAAAATTTTGAAATAACCTTTCAGTAAGTATCATTTGCTTAGTCTAACTTATTTCAAGATAGATTGTTTCAATGACATTCATTCAATATGTGTTTGTTCATAATTCCCATTGGTCATGTGTATATAAAATGGATTTGATCAAACTTTTTCAAAAATGGAATTTGATTTAATATCTATAGTCTTCAAAATATGGAACACTACATGGAAACAATGCACAGTTGCAAAATACACATATATACATGTATATGGAACGTATTTTGTAAAATATACATTACATTGTGCATATTATTAAATATCACTTGATTGAATAAGGGTGTAGAAGACACATTACATTGTGCATGTGTTTTTAGTGAAACTAGGTATTAAGATTTTGTTCCATATTAATATTGAAAGGTTTTTCTTTGAATAAAGTTTGTCAAACTCAACTTTGATGGAACATTCCATGTGGCACAACCTAAAAAATAAGTGAATTCTAAATGTTTATACAAAATAAAGATAAGGGTGGATTTCCTTCCAATGAAGAGATGTAGGTTAATGCTCAACAATATGTTAGGAGTGAAAATATAGGGCAATGTGTTGACAACCATCCTAAGTTAGATATGCTAAGAGTAGTCCTAGATGACTTGGGAAGAGTTATGAACACTCCTCCCATAAAGGACAAATAAAGGGCAAAAGATGGCATAAAAAATAATCTCAATCTTTAAAAATAATATTTTAGAAGAATTAATCTTAATCTTCAAAAATAATATTTCATAAGAATTAATCTAAATCACGAGCATACGATTTTAGAAAATATTGTTTTTGTTGGAAAGAATATTTTGTAAAATTTGAATTTTGATTAGTATTTGAGAACAAGATCGATTAAGTGGGTCAAGCGTGATTAAATGGGTCGTAGGTGTTTGTCGATTAAGCGAGTCATAGCTGTTTATGGAAGAAAAATGGGAAGAGTGAATTTCCAATACATTGATGTAGGAAAATGTTCCAACAATATGGTAGATCTAAAACATATCCATAAGTTATTTTACAAACATGTTTTTTTTTGCAAAAGAATGTTTTGTGAAACTTGAATTTTGATGAAGCAATTGAGAAAAAGCCATGGATGCTTGTGTAAGAAAAATGGGAAGAGTGGATTTCCAATATATTGATGTAGGGGAATGTCCCAATAATATTGTCAAAGTAAAAAAAAGAGAGAGAAATAGGTGGAGCCAACTATTACATTAGGGACAAATAGAAGCAACCACTTCTATAGAGTTAATGAGATTGAAGATGGTTTGCTATGAGGACAGTGTGAGATATTTATAGATTATGCCAAAATGGAGAGGAAGAGAAAGCATGAAAGAGGCTTAAAAGCTAATGAATGCAAAGAGATAGAGGGAGAGATGTTGGATTAGATAATTGATTGAGATGCCAATGAAGCTAATTAACATTTAAGAAGTGTGACATTGCAATAAAATGTGGGCAATTTTTTTAAAACAAAACATACCTAAATGATGTGAAATCCATAATCCTATTAAATGTGGTTGATAGGATTCGAGTCTAGGTCTACACAACCATAGAGTGGAATTATCATCACTAAACTACAACTAGAAGATGGTAGTTGCAATGCAATAGAAACTTACCATTTACAATTGAAATTTTGAGTTGTTTCAGACTTTGAACTTATTTTCTATATATTTTTAGAGGAAGCCACCTCGAATCTTGATGATGTGTATTTATATTTAGATTTTGGATTCTACACAGTTTGAAATCATATTATTTCATAATAATATCATTTTTATTAGGCATTGATCATTTTTCAATTTACAAGATCTATTTGTTCAAGCCCAGACATATCATTGATTTATTTTGAGAGAGATATTGGTTCATTTTGCAATTTGCGATTGGTTTATATCTCTTATTGTTGATCTAAAATACAATCAAATTATTAATATAACACGGTGAGGATAAATCCTACTACATTTTTATAGAGGTGGTACTCCTCATTTAATGTATTACAATTTACGAAAGAGACTATAAATGACTAAGCCTTCAGAAAATAAATATCCACATGCAAAGAACGCTTGAGAAAGGACTAGGCTTGTTCAGAAAATGAATATTTACAATATAATACAAGACTGTAAACCATAAAGTGTGAAATTTCAAAAGACAACATTTCCATCATAGCATGATCAAGGTAAGACAAATCATTGGACAAGATAAGAAACATAGCCTGTATTTGCATAAAACTTAACATGATTATTGCATTAAAACTAAAAAAATATTTTGATAGACACACATTTGAATTCTCATGCTTTAACAGTGACCCAAAATAGTTCTCCAGGGATCCTAAAAAATATACAAATATTTTAATAAATAATAATGTACGTGGTGTTCATAAAAGTAAATGACATTTATCCTTTAAAGAGGACTCGGATTGGGCTCCTGCGGACCATGAATTTAAAGAATGCCCTGAAAGATAGAAAAGAGACATAGTCAGGGGTCAGCCTTTGGTTTTCACAAATCCTGAAACAAGAAAGGTTGGATGACTACTAACCAATAAGGAAAAAAAAAGAATAAATGACCACTTGACTTACTATGATGGAAAGTACCCTTGTTCATTTTCTTGTTGGAGTGCTTCTTGTAGAGTTTTTAGCTGAAATTTTCGTGGAAATTATAACTAACTTTTGTTGATCTGGATCAATTATCTTTATCAATGCATTCTTTAACCATAATTCGATATACTCCTGCATGGGAGCAACCATTGTCTCGTGTTTAATTATTGCATTGAATAATTCTTTTTCCATGTCTCTAATATCAAAACTGAGCTAGTGCAACATGTTTTCAACATCTTCATTCTTATTTACATAACAAATTAGCCACTTTTCTACTTCCTCTTCTAAGTATTCATTTATTTCATTGAACTCATTTTCCCATGAAATTTTTAGGGCATCCAAGTGTTCTTGTAACTAATCTTTAGAAAGTAGAATTGAATCCATTATCAAATGTGGGATACTGAGCTCCTTCATCAAATCAACAAGATTTAAAAATAAATCACCCCTCTTGATATTTAGAACATCACATCCCTCAAGTAGTTCTTCTAAAAATTCAATTATTTTTAACTATCCTACATTAATCTACCTTAATCTAATTTTAGATGGGAGATTCTACTCTCTCCTTTGCATATCATTCATATTGGATATTCTGGCAGAAAATGTGCCAACAACTTCCTTGTAGAATTTTTCATCACTATCCAAGTCATTTTGGAGATATTCCTTAAAATTCGTAATCCTTGAGGAAAGTATAGTAGAATTAGTACCTAGTTCCCATATCTCAAAGATTAGAGCAATTTTTTTTTTGGATATTCTCTCCAATATACTGTCTGATGGCTATCAATAATTTAGAGGCACTCCTTGTTCTAGAGCTTGATTCTGGAGTGTCTTCTAAAGTGTTAAGAGGTTATATGGTGGAAATTGGCTCGACGAATAGAGGCTTCGATGATTAGGCATTTTCTAATTCTTTTGTTTTTTCTTTCAAGAGTTGGTTTTTTAGTTCAATTTCATTAATTAAAGACTTGAGTGTTTCTCTAGTTGCTTCATGAAATTGCATGCCTTTTGAGGGTCTCACCCATTGTAACTCAGTCTTAGAGTTCCACTTCTCAACAATTTTTTTATTTTTCAAGTTGGTTTTTTCAATTAACAACTTTTTAGATTCTTTGTTAAAGGCTACATGGTGCAATGTAATAGATTCCTCCTCAAAGATCAATGGCTCTAGACAAGTAAATTCTAGTGTTATTGCTATGTTTTCCAAAAATCTTTGTGCGGCCTAGTTAGGCTATTCTTCTTCATCATCCATTTCCATATCTTTAGGTTCAAGTACTTCTCTCCTTTTTGAGTTACATATATTTTTCTTTTGAGTGCTACAGAGGTAGTATGTGTTTTCCCAATATACTCTTTTGAAGGGTTTTCATCCCTCCATCACCAGAATTTCCCAGATGGGAATTGTTTTGGCCAAGACTGCTTCCCTGAGTCCTATTTTTCATTGAAGAACTCCTATGTGACACATTGGGTGAGTCAGGGTTAGGGTTACCACTTCTCATGGTTCGACCCTTATATTTGTACTAGTCATTAGTTCTAACTAGGGTATCAAGATAGTTATGAACTTTCTCAGGGATGGCTTCCATGGGGTTTTGATTATCCCCACCTCCTTCTTTAAACTGGGTAGTATTTACAGACAATGTGCCGTAACTGATTGCAGACATGTGTGTTGTAAACACATCACTAGGGTCAAATCCTGGAATTTCAGGAATTTCTTTTAGCTTGAAATGATCAAAATGACTAGTAAGTTCATTCAGATGGGAAATATTTTTGACAGTGATTTCCCCAACTTTCTAGGGAAATGGAATGGATTGATTTTTTCTCTTCTCGTTAAAGAAATGCACTTAGAACTTGTATTGTTTGAAGACTTCAATAACACAATTTATCTGACACATGAAAAGGAAGTAAGGAAGGTTTTTCCTCTAAATCGTATAATATTATGAAACTGAAGTCATCCAAGGTTTCAAAAATCCCCTTTCCTGCCAAGAAGGCAACATCTTCTATAGACAATCTCGATGTGGTGGGACCATAGACTAGTTTCTTGAAAGTAGACAAAAAGGCATTTTGAACTTCATAAAAATGATATGGGGCTTTGTGCTTCCACAAAGTTGGATAACAAAATTGAATTGGTTCTTTCCCAAAATAACCACTCCTCATGAGAGGCAAGTCTTAAAAAATATGGCAATATGCAATTGCTAAATCAAGTAGGAACTCATAAAGGATTTCTTATTTTTCCCAAAATTTACAAGCTGGAAATAAACTTCACTTGAAATAATTCGATCCCAATCAAATAAGACGTTGTCATGAACATAGAGGTGTAAGACATATAATACATATCTCGAGATAGTGGTCGTGGATTCCTGCCCAATAATTTTAGAAAATAACTAGGCGAACTCTTTATAGGGGTATTTCAAGGAACATACCTCTATGTGGGTGGAGTTCTTAGAGTAGTCCGAAAGCTTCAAAAGAAAACTATCCAAAATCTTTGACCCTCCATGGTTGGCCTTTAAAAAGGCATCTTCTTCTGATCTTTTGAATGTCATGGTAAGTTCGAGGAGCTATGAAATATGTGGCTTCTCGTACAATTGAATAATCCTCTTTTCATTGTTGAAATTGTCAAAACACCACAAGCTGGTAAGTGTGGGAGGGGTGTTTTTCAACCCAGGAGTTCAACTGGACTTCGTCTTTGCCTGGAGCCTTGGCCATTCATCTAACAACCAAGCATAAGCCTATGCACTACTACATGGACGAATCTTGGTAAAATAAAAAGGTATCTTGAACCTCACAGTGATAAGAGTCTCAAAATGCATCATCTCGCATGCAAGGAACAATTCACTGCCGAAGAATCTCCACCTTTGATCTATTACAACCAAAATTCAAGTAGAAATAAAGACCCTCGTGACAATTGAGTTCTTTCATGTCTTGAGAAAAAACAATTAGGATGTTGATAAGCAAGCCAATCTCACTACCAAACATCATGAGAAAACTCTGCTTGTAAATGGAATCCACCACAATGCAGTAATACCATGATATGTTGTCCACACTTCATAATTTCCACCTGGGTAAGAGAACTAAGGCCCTTATTTCTTAAGTGGGGCATAAAAATTAAAAAAAGAAAAATGATTGATGTGGAAAATTAATAAAAGGGGGATTCCCCCCCTCTTCCTCGCCCACCTTATCTATTGGATCTTGTCTATTCAATCCTTGTCGTCGGGGCATGTCACAACACCATTGTCCCTTGGGCATGTGGATGCCATGCACCCTTAGGAACCCACATTAAATCCCTCGATCAAGGGACAATCCTTCCCTCATTTCATTCTTCAAAATATTACACGTTGTGAGATGTATCAGGTTGTACCTCCTGTGGTTGTACTCAGGAAAATGATTGCAGAAGGTGGTGCTATGGGCATAAGGACTTCACCAATATGTGGGAAATTAATTGCAGAAGGTGGTGCTATGGGCATAAGGACTTCACCAATATGTGGGAAATTAATTGCAGAAGGTGGCGAGGACAAGATGACGAAAAAACTTGTGAGTCAGATCATTCAATGCATGGATCGAATTGTGCCTCATTTCCATATCAGTCTCTTGGTCAATGTTTGAAAATCTATCTTTCACTATCATTTTTCTCTCTATCTTCCAATTCTGTAAAGCTTAGACAATGGCATCCATAAATTCACAATGGACATGTAGGAAGGTGCAATTGGAGGAGGATTTTTCAGAATCACGCAACTTAATTCTTACTCTACACATTTGATATAATGGGCTCTCTTCACATCTTCTTACAAATCTGTAGGAATCAGTGGCACAAAAGAAAATAATTAGACAATTCCAAGATGAATGCAACGCACTCATGATTCAAATGGAGGAATTTTGGGACCATCCACAATAGGATGCAAGCTACAGGATCTCAAAGAATGCTTCTTCACCACCAACAACTCCTGTCCAACTTGACCTGAATGTACCAACTCCTGGAAATGACCGACGATACCTTTTTTAGTGTAGTAACAAACAATTTTTGATAAATGTATAATTTATGTATAAGGATATTGGGCATTTATTACAGAGTGTATCCTAGACACTCTGAAATTTTGTATCTAGGGAAGAACTCAAAGACGTTGTTAGTCTCTATAGTATCCCTCCTCCAGGGAATTTTGATCAGACTATAATCAAAACTTGAGCTAATGTATCTATTTGTCGGCCTCAAATCCACCCTTTTTAAATCAAATTCTCCCCCCTCTTCTTGTTAAAATTTTTTTGTTAACGCACTAGAGAATCAACTCCTTAAAATCTGATACCCCCGACATACAACCTGCCAAAGCTATTCTAGAATTCCAAACTTTATTTGAGATCTTTTCTTAAGGAGGGAGTGTTGTGTACTGTTACCCACCATGCCTAGGGGTAACTAAGGAGATGATGTCTCAAGGCCCGCAGGTAACATACATGGAGTGTCGAGAGCCTGATGCATAGCACAACCCATAGAGTCCCTCCACTGACCACAATTCCTATCATCATCATTTCAGCAGAGAAACATCCACTACACTGGCTTGGGTCCCAAAATACAACAAGTCTAGCTTCATGAGGTAACAAGTCCAGTCTCATGGTAAGTGTCACTTTAATATTTTAATCATTTGAACATGTTGCAAAGAGTCCTTTCTTGATTATAAAACGTTTTCTTGGAAATTATACCTTTTTCCTTATTTCACCTTGGTGGTTGACATGATTTTCTAGTAAGTAGGTCACCCTAGGGAAACGGTTTTCTACTGGGGGGTCTCCTTGAAGGGTCATTGTACCATCCCCAATTATACTTACCACTTTGAACACTTCTTTCCCTCCGTTTCCTCATCTTTTGGGTTTTTGGGCTCATTAACCCCCAAAACCATAAATTATCCTTCCATATGCTCACCCTAAGGTCCCGAGAGCAATGAAATGATTCTCCATAAAATTAAGGACTTTTTGAAACACATAACTAATAAATGTCTCACTTGATGGGGGAATGCATTTGCGGTGTCCTTTACTTGCCATTGCATATGGCACTCAATGTGTTCCTAAATTCAAGTGGCATTGCAATGCTATTTACTTTCCATTGCACATATCACTTAATGTTCAGACCATAATAAATTAAAGGCAAGGGCTTGATAAAATGTTGCATTGGAAACGAAGGATGCTACACACCTTCCATAAAGGCACCCATAAATGAGGCAATATGAACCCTTGATATGCCAAGAAACCCATCCCAAAAGTCTTCCCCAATCCATGTCATACTTATCACATGATCAAGATAGGGTCTTCTTGGGAAACATTCCTTAACTTTGGGATTGGATTACCCAATAGGGCACCATGACACCCCTCCCATACCTAAATATGGCAAATATTATAAGGTCCTTGAGCATTTGTTAAATTTGAAAAAGGGGGGATTTGATGCACATGTTTGGGTGATTATTGTGTTAAATGTGGCTTACTTCGCATGATACTTGTGACTTGTGGACCCTTGGAGGGTGTACTTATTTTTCTTTGCAAGACCTTGCCCACAGGATGGACGTTGGACCCCACATGAGGAATATAATGGATGATGAGTGTTGCACCTAGAGAATAGTGCATGTTGCCTTTGGATTCTCCCTAACATCACCAAAGGATGAGACTACACCACCCCCCACTTGGATGTGTGCCTTTGGAGGCCTAGAACGTCACACTTCAATCCCTTGACGTCACCCTTGAGATGGGGTTTGATGGATCACATGGTGGTTTGATGCACATGAGATGAGGTATTGACACATGAGGGCATGACATGTGGCCTTTGGAGGCCCAACGATCTCATCTTGGAGGCTTAACGTCTCACTTCTAGCCTTATATCACCCTCCTAGGGCATGATGTCACCCTTCTAGGGTTTTATTTCATGTAAATTTTATTTTTTTGCATAATGAAAAGACAATTTAAAGGGGTTGACCCTATTATGTTTGGTTGTTGAAAATTTAAAGTGGACAAATAGGTCAAGATGGATCCATATAAATAAAGCCACTTGATATTTCATTTTATCATCACAATTTTCTCACCTTTATAAGAGAACAATTATGAAATTTTCACGTTATACTTGGTTATCTCTCTCATTTACAAATGAAGCTTGCTTGGAGGGTCAAGTAATGGATGTTCTTTGCTGTTTTTTGGATGGAATAGCTTCAATTAAGGTTTTCTCTTATAATATCTTGGTGAAGTAAGTAAATTTCTGCAATACTGTTTCATGCTATTAATGTTTTTATGGTGAATTGTATTTGTTCATG
Organism: Picea engelmannii; assembly: GCA_009831015.1. Lineage (NCBI taxonomy): Eukaryota > Viridiplantae > Streptophyta > Pinopsida > Pinales > Pinaceae > Picea > Picea engelmannii. The sequence goes on along the minus strand of ML839259.1, from coordinate 27,545 downwards.
CTAGACATCTTGCTTGGTAAAACCCTAAGAGAGGAGAATAAGTGCTTCCTCCTCGCACAAGGTTAATCTTATCCAAAATTTGTGAAGAAATCCTAGTTAGGGTTAGACTCCTAAATCCCTCAAGTGCTAGCACTATAGGATTTTAGCCCTAGACTCTTGATTCTTGACCTAGGTGAAGCTACAGGAAGGGATAAAAGGTTTCTAGGGCCCAAAAGTGCTTGCACCCTATAAAATCCCTCTCCTCAAGGATAAAATGTTTCTAGGGCTCAAAAGTGCTTGCACCCTAGACAATCTCTCTCCTCAAGATTCAATCTTTAAGGCCCTAATGTGATAACACCTTAGAGATTGATTCCTACCTCTTGGTTGCATCTAGATCAAGTTCCATGCTAGTTGTTTTTGTTGTTGTAAAGACTCCATAGCCCTCAAAGGCACTAATATTCAAGCTCTCTTATGGTGAAAGTGATCAACAAACTCTCTATTTTTACTCTCTAAATATTCCTACTAACTTTACTAACACTAACCTAAGCTAGCTCCATAATAAGCTTGTTGTTGTTGCAAAAGTTTTCTACAACCATCCTAACATACACTAATTTGTTGCATACATTGCTCTAATAGTGGCCTAACACACCCAAAAAATCCATCTAACAATTGGATAATGTTGTGTTGAGTAAATGCTAAGTTTTCATGGTAAATTGTTGCAATTCTGAAGTGTATTTCTTTCCGTTGCTATAATTTATCTATTGTTGTTGTACTACTGTAATATGCTGCAATTTCATAACAACCATAGTGATTTTTGCTTTCTAGTATCTTAAAGAGGTATTACTTGCATACTTTTACTTGGAAATAATCATATATATGCTAGAAGTGTTCTTGTTCTGGGCAGGTACTCAAAACATATTTTACCTCTTATTTCTCCTTGACCTAGAACTTGAATTAGGTGATCAAGAGAGGTGGCTGTAAGCTTGGCTAACAAAATTTCTACTTTGATCCCTTGAGGTCACCAGGGAATCCTCCCCTGTGGTGGACCTCCTTCATCATTAAAATGAGGGGATTTCTTACTAAGGTGACAATGGTAGGATATCCTGTAGTTACACAAGATTCAATGATCTTGTGTTGGGATTTGCACAACTACAAATCCTACAATAACATGTACCATTCAAATGCCTCAAACTATTGGAATGAATGGTCCTCACATCCTATTAAAATGGGAGAGTAGAGTATTACACACCAATAATGCATAAAGCACTCTATTGAATCAATGCAATGATACATATAAATAAAACAAGGTTTGTCTCAAGATAGACAAACGACCTTGATCACAAAATCACCTAGTTGAGTGAATATCTCAAACTCACACCATTTTCTGAATCTTATTTGGAGAGAATATCTCTCACAACCAACTATGTAACAACCTCCTAAATACTAGGATCAAACCACTCATGTAGAGATTGTTCTCTACCTCACAAAAATAATCTCTTCTCACATGATTAAGACAAGTAGGAGTTACATATTCCAACACTCTCCCTTAACAAGTACTTGTCTTAATCTCCATCAACTGAGGTCTTCATTAACACCTTCTCTTCTCTACAATATATCCTCCACTATAAATTGAAGAACCTCCCAATATGAAAAGTCTATCTCTGGTCTAACCTGGCTTTCATTTCATACATACATCACCGAACTTTTAACTTTTATATAAAGGAACAACCATCCACCAAAATACATGGGTCATCAGCCGCTATAATTGTCGGTCTAATAGGATGTTTTTCATGTACATGGTTCATTCAACATGTTGATGAACTTCCCCCAACTTCACCTCCCAGAGTCTAAAACCAATATCATGGTCCACCCCTAGTGTTAAATAACTCCATTGTAGAGGCTACTACATTATACCAATAGGTTATCCAAATCATCAAGGATACATGCAAAATGGGTTAGCATTCCTATCCGGGTCTTACAAAATATTCCCTTTACATGTTACATACATAAATAAGGTACATACATCACATATTCCACTCATGG
>ML839259.1:0-25423 GCA_009831015.1 Picea engelmannii | reverse complement strand
ACAAATATGGGGTGGATTTAGAAAAATTAAACTTTTTCTCTTGCATGTTGTGACGAAAGAGTACTTTCGTCGCAAGTGGTCGTCGCAAATTTTTCAATATGTAGTAGTGAACAATTATCAAAGTACCCAGAGAAAAAAGAAAGCCCATTGTTGGCGCGCAGTGGGAAGACCTAGGGTTCAACATGAATTCACCAATAAAGCCCTCAGATATTTTCTCTTTCAGAATCACCCACAAGTAGGTGAAGTCTCACCCGAGGTATCTATGGGAACTCCAGGAACCAAGTTTCCACAGTGATGAAGGGACATGAGACAGTCCTGATACCCATTATACTTAGCATTTGTTCATTATACCTTATATCATGTGCACAGAAACATAGCAACAACATGTAACATATTCATTTCAATAGAACATATAGCATATGCACAATAAAGAGAACAATCACATCATAACACATAGACACCATGATTTAACGTGGTTCACCCAAGATGGGCTATGTCCACAATGGTCGGCTTCTTATTATATTATATCCCTCTATCTCTCTCTGTCTCTCTTCGCTACTTACATACTTTCCTACTTCGTTCTTCATCCATTTCATACATTACATTCTATCTACCCCAAAACCCTTACATAGTTATACAATTACAATAGGGATTAGCCCATATCAATGGACCCAAAATTCCTAATGACTTCCAACGATATTCCTTCCTTTGTGCAAGTTGATCCTTGAAAGTGGGCCAATTGTCTTTCCTTCTTTTGTGTGCGTTGTGAAGTTCATGAAACTGGTCCCAAAATTATGTCCCAACAGGCCCCCAACACTCACTTGTCGCTCATTCTTAGCCACTTAGTCCTTCCGAAGGGATTAATGGCACGTCGCAAGGAACTTCTGAAAAATTTCCTTCACAGTTGCAACCTTCTCTCTTTCTTATGCTTCTTGCTCCAAAATAATCTCTGTTATCTGTGTGATAATGGGGGTTTTTGGTTTCTCTGTGTTGTCTTCCATTGGTTGTTTTCTATGCCTTATGCAGCCGCAAGTTCTTTTGTCACCCAAAATTCTTCCTCCTACAATGGCTCAAGATTCTGCATGAGATTTTGTTGTTCAGCTCTTATCTAGTTTATCTTGAGGTACAACTACATATTCTCAACTATTGCAGTCATTTGTTTTGTTGTTGGCAGAGTGTTTATTATGTCTTTTAACTTCTTTGCCTTCTCCTTTGCAGCTTGTAACCTATGTTCTATTGTTTGTAACTTTGCATCCTCCATCAAATGAGACCGCACTTGTGTACTTTCTTCATATAACTTTGCACATTTCTCATCCAAACTCCTAATTCTCTCCATGGTGGCCATGGTTGTCTTCTCCCATTGCTCCCTTTCTTCTAGTGGGGTACTTAGTGTTGTACAAGCTTTCAAATCAACTATCCTTGCATGGAAGCCATGAATGGCTTCTCTTATCTTTGTCACTTTCTCTTCCAAAGAAGTATCTTCTTCTATTTGTACCTCTAAGATATTGTTGTATACCTCCTTCATTATATGTTGCAATCTTGTTGTTTTCTACACAACCTTGTCCTGTTCTAGCATTGAATTCGTCATATTATGTGTGTAATGCATCATTGTATGTAGTCTCTTCGACCAACTGCATAGCAGTCGATTCTGCGTGCAACTGGATCTCTTGTGTGACACTTGTTTGCAAGATATGTAGCACGTTCAATGGTAACTGTGACAACACTAAGTCAATTGGACTTAATGCTTGTGCGCGCTCCTACATTTCTGTCATGGGGAACTCTATGGCCCTTGTTGATATCTTCATAATCTGACGTTTTTCTATTGTTGATGATGGTTGAGATGATTTCGGTCATGACTTTGTTTTCTTTGTTGTCCTCATTGTTTGTTCTTCTTATGTCATTCAGATTGGCGTTATCCTGGTCGATTCCAAAATCTAGTGCAGTGTAGTTATATGCACCTGCACATTCATGTGCATTACCTCGTGTTTATGCACAGCTCTCTGAAATGATTCTTTAGTGATTTGTTTCACTTGATCTCCAATATTATCCAAGTCATCTTCAATCAAGGTCTGGATAGTTAATTCCTTTAAGGATTTCCTCTTCTTTTGTTTATGTGTTAAGTGATCCTTAGGATGATCTTTTCTCTTCTCTCCAATGGGTGGTGATGTTTGAATGTCCCTTGCACCATTCCATTGTTCTTTGTGTTCATGTTCTTCTTCTTTATCCTTCTCTTGGTTTTATGTTTCCTTCTGCATTGTTTTTGGCGTTGGGGTTTTCCACTCTACTTCGCAGTCATTTACAATCTGGCTGACATCATGTTCTGTCAACTTGTAGTTAGTCAACAACCATTGTTTATCTGGATCTCTATTTGCTTGGATACGCATGTGGTGTGGCCATGCTTTGAATCACATGAATTTTTTGTTTGCTTCAATTATATGAGGTAGTATGTGTGGGGTGTCCTCGATACATTGTCATATTGTCTCATTGTAAATGTAGAACGTGGTATTTTTTTCCATTTGTTTGTTCTTGTGTGTGGTGAGCCACAAATAAACATACCTCGCTACTAGATATGGTTTTTTCATACCTTCTAGGAACTGGGTTTCTTCTGGATCCCTCCAAGCGACTAATGAAATCAAAATCAATAACCAAGCATAGTGAAACTCGATACCTATATCCTATGTTTCCTTGCAATCGGTTAAAAAACGGTTCACCAAAAATGTCACCCAGTTCATCTTCACTCTTGCTGCGCAATTTTTTGTTGCTTCTATTACTCTTACTGGCACCTGATCTCTGTGAAATTTCCTAAGTAACTTGCAATCCAGCACCTACATCGCAAACTTGATGGAATCATCGTTGATGCTCGTGACGTCTAATCCGCGTGCTCCTTTGTGTGTGCCATATTTTTCCTTCATATTTTCTACTAATGCTTTTTCCTAAGTCTTATCCGTGAACAAGGGTAGTGGGTCTTCCCATGTTGTCGATAATCCTATAATATGCGATATAAGTTGGGTATTGATCAACATTAGCCTGTCCAACCAGAGAAACCTCTATGGATGCAGCTCAACAATAATTTGACGTAGATGTTTATTTTTGTGATTCTACCAAAATGTGGGATCTCCAACAGGTTCAATATGCATGTTTGTTGCAGTCTTGTTGCCCACTCCTGTGGCTTGACTGTGACTACCAGTGAGTCTGAGTTAAGTCCTGTGCGCAGATAGTTTTGTGGTCCTAACTCCAAGAATTTCTTCAGAAATGCCAGCTCATGGTCTAAAAAATGCAAACTTCCTATTGTGCCTAACATATCTCCTTCGAGAGTGACCCTAGGTGGAATCATCGTTGTAACAAGATCATACTTCAACTCCTTGGGTAGCCTAACTTGCTTTGTTGTTGGATTTCTGGGTAGCACATATGCCTTGGGAAAGTTTACTAGATCCGATGCCTCTGCTCTCAGGGTTTCTTCTTGTACTGGTATTGATTCCTGCTTAGTGTGTGGTTTATTCATCTATGATGTGGATGCTCCTAACTTTGGTAGCGCCATGGCTTTCTATAACTCAACTATGTCTGCAACTTACTCAGGTTTCTCCCTTGTCAGCTTTGGCTCTCATCTCGCTCTCTATTCTCTTTGAATGTGCAAAGAGATATGACCCTTTCTCATCACCCCTAAATTTCTTTTATAGGTTGTTTCCAGATGTTTCATTCCTATTCACGCCAAAATTCATAGCCCGATCTGATTTATTCACATTCAATTCTCGTACAGACTCTGCATTAATTTCATATTTTTCGGCGCATCGTGGTCTAGATTTTCCATCCTATCAAAATCTCGTAGCCGCTTTTCATTTATGACTACGCATTTATGTCGTCTCACCATCATGTTTTCTCTTTAATGATTTTCCCATTATCCATAAAAGTCTTTATCCTAACTCTTTTTGTGTGCAATTCAATTCTTCTTTCTGCGTGGAATTCAATTCTCCTTCCTGCATGCCTTCCTATTTCTTTCTACAACAATTTCTTATTCATCTTTTTCTCTGCTAATTTGACTCTTTGAACAATGCTTGTTCCAAAAATTCAAGCCTCTTGTCTCTTCAAATGTTTATTGTGGCTTGCCTCAAGTTGTTTCATTGCTTTTTCTCTTCTTTCTCTCTCTCTCTTTTTTATACATATAATACAAATACTATAGTACATGTAATGCGCAATCAGACTAGTGCACAAAAGAACGGTTGTCCCTATACAGTTTCAGTCGACTATCGTTGACCAATCCTTCCATGATTTTCCCATTCAATTTCTCCAATTGAACAACATCTGCCTCAAGCACAAATCTTATCACATGCAGACCCAACCAGTGCATTTGGAACTTTCCAGGATGCTACAAAAATTTGTTGTCATAGAGAAAAACTAGGTCTCCCATCTGGATCTTCTTTTGTTTAATATGTATGTCATGCCATTCCTTTTTGCATGCTTTCTAAACTTGCTTATGAAATCCTATGACGAAGTGGTCTTCCTCAAGTTCCACTAAATCTGACAATATTTTCTCTACTGTGCCAAAATCCATGAGTTCTATCAGCGCAGAAATGCGCAGACTTGAAAAAATAAACTCCATGGGCATAACTGCTTCCTGGTTGTATACTAATTGGAATGGTGTATATCATGTCAACTTATTATATGCAGTCTGGTATGCCCATAGTACTGTAGGAATCCTCAGGTCCCAGTCATCTCGATTTACATTACATATCTTTGCCAGTGCATGCTCTAGGATCTTATTAAATGCTTCCATTATTTCATTCACCCATGGATGATAAGGTGTGCTCTTCTGGTGATAAAAATGAAATTATTTTGTCAAAGCAACAATTTTTTATTCAAAAAATGTGTCCCCTGATCACTCATAAGGATTCTCAGACATCCAAACCTTGTAACAACATTCTCAAATAGAAACCATCCATTAGTCTTCGAGATGCAATCTCTGATAGGTTATACTTCGGCCCATCGGGTCAAGTAATATGTCACAGTGATTATATATCTTGATCCTTACCTTTTTATTGGTGGGTTGATCGGTCCAATGAAATCAACTGCCCATTTATCAAAATCCTTCAACGTAACTTGCGGTATTAAAGACATATTGACTCTTTTGGATGTCTTCCCAACTAGCTGACAGACATCACAAGTCTGACATAACTCCTTAGCATTCTTATGAAGGGTGGGCCACCAAAATTGTGCGTCCAAAATTTTTTGAGTCATTTCTTTCCTTGTATACTAGCCTTTCGTAATTCCTTCATGTGCCTCCAATAATATCATAGGCCTTTTGTGCTCCAATACACATCGTCAAAGAATACCGTATGCACCTAACTTATACAAATTCCCTGCAATAAGTTGATAATCTACTGCCTTTACTACTAACTGCATCTTTTGTGTAACTGTAAAGTTGGTTGGGGCTACTCCTGTGCTCAAGAACTAAACACTATCTATAAAGTAATCATCGACCATCTATATTGCGAACAAGTGTGCATCTGTTAGACTATCATCCATATTTCCTTCATCTTCCCCTATTAATATGTGTGACAAATGGTCAGGTTTTGTATTTAATTTTCTTGGTTTCACAATCACTTCAAAATCATACTCCTGAAATAATAACATCCATCTGCACATATTCCCCCCCAACACTGGCTTATTGACTAAGTATCTCAGTGTAGAATGATCTGTGTACATCTTAAAATAAGATCTTAGTAGATAAAGCCTAAAATTTTGTAGTGCATACACTAGTTACAGACCTTCACGCTCTATAGTAGTATAATCCTATTCGATAGTTGATAACTTCCTGCTGGAAAATGCAATGGGATTATCCAACCCTCCTTCCCATGGTTGAGCTAGAACTATGCCTAATGCTATAGATGATGCATCTACGTGGACATGGAATTCCTTCATCCAATCTGAAAATACTAAAATTGGTGCAATAATCAGTTTATGCTTCAAGGTATCCAAACTTTGCTAACATTCCTCATTCCATTGAAACTTGACCTCCTTTGCACCAAATTTTCCAGTGGGGCTGTGATCTGCGCATATCCCCTAATAAGCTTTATGTAGTACCTCATATGACCCAATTTTGCTCGCAGTTGTCGCACTGAAGTTGGTGGTGACAGATCAACAATAACAACAATATTTGCACGATCAACCAAAAGTACTTGTTTGCATACTACATGACCCAATAGGATACCAAATGGTGCACAAAAAATACACTTCTTCAAGTTCAAGGAAATATGGAACTGTCTACATCTGTCCAACATAAAGGGAATAATTTCAATATTGTCCTTCAACAAACTAAACATTGTCCAATCATCCAAGTATACTTCTAGGAGTTTATGAATAAATTCTTTAAACTCTACGACAACAAATTGGGAAAATATTGTTGACGCGTTTTTCAATCCAAAAGGAATGATTGTATATTGATAACATGCCCATTCTATTGCAAATGTGGTCTTATGCCTATCCTCATGTGCAACCTTAATCTTGTGATACCCAAAGAATTCATTAGTAAGTGAGTAAGCTTCTCGTCCTCCTACATTATCCAAGAATTTATATGTAATCGAGGTAGGAAACAGGTCATGTAAGCAAGCATCATTCAATTTCCATGAATCCATGCAAATTTTGATTCCACACATTTTATTTTCTTGAATCACCATCAAACTTATCCAATCTGACTCTACAACAAGTTCAATAATCCCAATTTCCAACATCTTGTCTATTTATGCTTTCACTTTCTGCTTATATACTGGTTTCTATCGGTACGGTCTCTGCTTCACTGACTTGTCATCTAGCTTCAAAGGGATCCCCATCTCCCCTAGCTCCCCAACAATCCCTTTCATTTCTGAAAATGTAGTTGGGAAAGGTCCTGGTATTCATGCAGTAAATCAGTAATCTTCTCCACAGTTTCTTCATTCCAGTAATCTCCAATGTTTGAAAACTTTCGATTATCCTTCATACCTATATTCACCTTGCGCGTTTTCAACGACTTTGCATACTTGACAGATTCAATCTCGGGAACCTCTACTACACGTTGTCCTTTGGTTTTTGGTACTAGAAAATTTCTCGTCTTAGTCTTCTCCAACAACGTTGTAGCATTCCAAAACCTCTTGAACAGTTGCAGAAGATCTGGGGGCACTACATAAGGGCATTGGTCATGTCAAGTCTTCTGATGTAAATATATTGTTCTTGATAATCTACAGAGTTGTGTCAACAAAAAGGGCATCATATTTGAAATTCAAAGTTACCTTGAAGTTGTGAGTCAAATCTTCCCAATATGTTGTTCCTCTGTGTACTTCCATCTCTATATACCAGTTCTTCGAGATCATATCTAGAGTGTGTATAAACAAGTGCGTCCATTCCTGCTTAGGTACTGAGTTCCATGTCACGGTGAACTGTGTAAGATGATCTATAGGACAAATCAACACGTTGTATTTTTGCACAGTATATTCAATTTTTGTTCTGAACTTGGCCTACAACAACCTTCGACATTGCTACCAATTATCTATTATATCCTTATGTGCAACCCGCCACCTTGTAGGAGTCCCTTTTAGCATGATATCTAAAGCTATAAATATCTATTGTCTTGATATCTTCAATTCAAAATCTTTTACAAAATAATCTATATTTGTTAATCCATCATACTTCGGAGTATCATGTACCTCAGCTCCAATCCAACGCAATGTGCAGGAAATATGAGCACATCTCCTTGTAGGTACTTCATGTAACCTATATTTCCAATTATCCAGGGCTTCTTCTTAATCTGATGCATAAGAATTGATACTTCACCAATCAAGTACACCCTCAATAGTATGATTAATATAGTCATCCATCAGTGCAGAAACATTATAAATTTTATCGAGTTATTTTTCCCTTGTCGGTTCCACATATTGTATTCCTTCTGTGGAATCCAATGGCGTAGTAACTCTCAAGTCTCCTACCTCAAAGATAATTTGTCTCTTTTTCAGATCAATAATGGTATGGTTATCAAATGCCCAATTGAGTCCAAGTAATGTTGGATAAGGTTTACTATCATCCACTATCTCAATTACTTCAAAATATGTTGTGATGTGCACTCCATCGATATTAACATGTACCCATGTCAGTCTTCCAACCAGAACAATCTTGTGTTGATTTGTTATCCTCAACTGAATTGGTGACCAGATCAATTTTGGTTTTCCCATCATCTCCCATGTTTGCTTCGGAAGGAAATTCACATCAAATCCGAGATCCAAGATGATATTATCCATATCATAATCTCATATCTATGTATTAACTTGGAATTCCATGTTCGTCATTTTCCTACGTTGTACTTGGTTAATTTCTCGTTGTGCATCATGTGCTTATTCATCTTGCCTGCACTAGTCGATCATCTCGTACAACGCGTTTAATGCAATTTCATCCTTCATTAGTTCTAAACAACTCTTTAAGAAACTTTTTAGAGTACTTACCTTCTCAATTTGCCTTTATGTAATCGAGTGGTCATAGACTAGAGGCATTTCATACACAGGTTGTGAAGTCAATTCTCCCCATCATGTTTCTAGCAGTTCCTTCCTTGATTGCTTATATGTGTTTCTCTCTTTTCGAGGGTCAAAATCCAGAGGAGGTTTTGTTGCTTTCCTAACCCACTAGTTAGTCTGAATTCCTTGTTTTATCGCATCAACTCTTGTTCATTCTCCTCTATGCATAACTATTGTTACCCTTGGTCGATCATTGCGCTCTTTTGTTTTTACAATATGAAAATTTTGGTTCCTTTTCTCCTGGCACTTCATGATCAGTTGCAGACAATCTTTTGTCGCTTGATCCAACTATCTACAGTGTGTACACATCGTACAAGGATTCTGACAATCTCATGCCAAATGCCCATGCTGATTACAGTTATAGAAGATAATCAGTCCTCTTCCTCTGTCGAATCCTCCTCTTCCTCCTTGATTGTATCCCCTTCGAGTATTATATCGTGGTACCCCTCCTTCTGAATCCATGTTCACCTTGAACTTTGTATGCATCCCCGGTGCATTCTCTCATTAGATCAGGTTAACGACAGTCCTTTTCATCACATCCCACAGAATTACAAAAATTAGAAAATAAGCTTTTGGTTGTGTTTTGATACTTTTGCATCAAAGGAAAAGCGGTTGGGTGATGACCCATCATTCGGCATATCTCACACCATACCCCTCGTCTCGAGGACAAGAGATTTGGGGCTCCTGTAGACAAATAATCTTTAAAGGTTAGACACTCTTTCTTATGATGACCTTCTTTTATGCATGTAATACACCATACTTCTTCATGTTTTTTCTTCCCTTTATAAATATCCTACAACTGAATTGTTAATTTTTCTAGTTGTGACAGAATCTGAGCCATCCCTGTGCCATTCTCTCCTATAGGGTATGCTTCCAACTTCATGGTGATCTCTAGTGCTTCTGACTGTGACATAATCTTTTTTTGTGTCAATGGGCATCGTATATGTGGTAACAATCCCACAATGAACCATTCCCTATGCTACTTTTCTATAATCTAGAAGGTTAACCAATCCATTAATATCTCGAGTCTCTAATCAAAATCCCATACTAATTCACTCTGCAACTGCTCGATGTATTTTAGTTATGTAATACAATGTGACTCAGACTTCGGTTTTTGGAACTCTTTTAACATGGATTTCCTGATGTCTTCCAATGTTCTGGCTTGTCCTACAGGTGCAGTGGAATGATATTTCATATACCAAAGTAACGTGTGGTCATTGAATCTTGTCACTAACTGCGCAATTTTTGTATCATCATCCTGGACCTGCTTCATTATCCATATTGCTTCACAGACAAATAAGTGTAGTTCTGGATCTTCTATTCCTACTCCATGGAAGACATGCATTCTCAAAGTGGGGTATAACCCCACCATTGTGTATTGCATAGTATTTTTCCTTGGTCTTGCTAATTGAATCTGGGTGGTGTACTACTTCCACTACTCTGACTACCTTTACTGCTATCATTGCTTCCTTCACTAACTACAAGTGTTCACAACAAAGTTTCATATCTTACCTCAGACCTTGGAGATGCACATGGGGTCGTGGGTTCGACGTAGAGTCTAGCCTAAGTGGGGCTACTGGGATGTAATGGATCTCCTTCTGTTGGACTGAGATGACAGTGCTTTTCCTTTTCCTCTTTGCGTGGTATTTCTTCAATCTGGAGCACTATGTCAGTGTCTCTTTCCTCAATCTCGCTTTGTTTCCTTTCTCTATCATCCATAGTCCTCTTCCTACTATATCGAAATATTTTTCCATTACGCAACACTCTAATATCTTCTTTCGTTGCACCTTATTCCTTCCTGACATTCTCATCCTGTCTATTCCTTATTTATTCTTTCCTACACTCCTCTTCTCCATACTCTCAAACCATCCCCTGGTCAGCCCACAATCCCCCTATGCACGCAAAGGCGCCTAGCTACTAGGGTGACTAGATTCCAACTTCATAACCCCTTTGTCACACAACAAAATCTTGACTCAAGTAGATTGTGATTTCAAATATCTTCTGCACGGACCTTTAAATAACTCTCTTTCAACAGTACTATATGACTGGTATAATCTATAGCAAACTCAGTAATATAATCCCCCAATACTCTATCTAGGCATAAATCAATTGAGCACGAGATATGATTACTTATGGCACTAAATTGGTGGATCAAATCAGGGATCCAAACTCCTTTGAACAACAGTGTGGAATGTTTCATTCTTTTCAGCTAACTTCTATAACCACTCAGTCAAAAATATTGGGAAATCAACAAAGAAAATTGCATGTGAGTCTGTAAATACGTACCTCTATAACCACTTCTCTAAACTGATATGTGGGTTCTTATTATGATATTTGGAAAAATTGTACTCCTTTGCCTCTAACCACCATCCTATATCTTCCTTCGTCGGCCTCCACAATCCCCTCAGTCGCAGATCCCTGTCCCAGCGACCAAACCATTTGTTGGTACACATTGGGAAGACCCAGGCTTCAACATGAATTCACCAACAAATCCCTCAGATACCGGCCCTTTCATCATCACCCGCAAGTAGGTGACGTATCACCCTAGGTATCTATGGGAACTGAAGGAACCAATTTTTCCCAGTGATGAAGGGATGGGAGGCAGTCATAATACCCATTATACTTAGCATTTGTTCATTATACCTTATATCATGTGTGCAGAAACATAGTAAAAACATGTAGCATATTCATTGCAACAGAGCATATATCATATACGCAATAAATAGAACAATCACATCATAACACATAGACACCATGATTTAACGTGGTTCACCCAAGATGGGCTACGTCCACAACAACCAGATTCTTATTATATTATATCCATCTATCTCTCTTTGTCGCTCTTCGCTACTTACATACTTGCACACTTCGCTCTTCATCCATTTCATACATTACATTCTATCTACCACAAAACCCTTACATATTTATACAATTACTATAGGGCTTAACCCATATCAATGAACCCAAAATTCCTAACGACTTCCAATGGTCTTCCTTACTTTGCACGAATTGATCCTTGAAAGTGTCGAAACTGTCTTTCCTTCTTTTGCGTGCGCTGCATAGTTCCCAAAATCCTGTCCCAAGACCCACCTCGTTTGATAAAAAATAAACTGAGATGTTCTAGAACTATATTGATGTTGGAATAAGGAATTATGTTGTTTTCACCACAAATAAAATGAGTCCTCCCAAACCTAATGCACACAATGACTTTAAAGAATTTTGGAAAATTACTTTAAGTGCTTGTTCTAAATATGTTGTTGGAGTTGACGTTGTTTTTAAAAGTCCTAAACCATGAATTTATCCACATGCAATCAAACTTGAGTTCCCTTGTAACAATAACAAAGCATATTATGAAGCACTAATTTAAGGATTGACTATGGCGCTTTATATGCAAGTCAAATATCTTGTGGTAACTGGAGATTCAGAATTGGTTATCAGTCATATCAAAAAAGGTACAAAATCAAGAAACAAAAATTGAAGCATTATGCAAAGAGAGTTTGGGAAATCATAGATACATTTATTTTCTTCAATATTACTTTTGTTCTTTGAGAGAAGAATATAAAATCATATTCACTAGCAGTAGCAACCTCTCTTTTTAATCTTAATGATTCTAAAAACCCCGACACTTTTCATGTCAAGAAAGTTTTTCATCCATTTGTTCTAGATAACCAAGACCATTGGCAAGTATTTGAGAATGATGAACATGTTTCAAAATTTCCTCACATATTTATTACCATTTGTTTTAGATGAAGGAAAAGTTGAAATTCAGAATTGCCAAGAAGAAGAAACTTATCAAAAAATTGCCAATCACCTTCCATAAAGTTATGTCAGTCTAGAATATATTTTTACAACAAATGATTAGATAAAGAGTAAGAATGTGATAGAAGAATCATCCCTAAAAGTACAAGAAACACAGAAAATAAACATCGGGACACCTAAAGCAGCGGAGTACTTAAATTTGGGTACTACTTGGACTGATAATGAAGTCAAAACGTATGCCCTCCTTTTTCAAGAGTTCAAAGATGCTTTTTCCTGGACCTATGACGATTTAAAAGAGCATGATAAGTCTATATTTTAGCACACCATATCTCTCATAGAAGGAACAAAACCATTTAGAAAAAAATTGAGGACAATCAATCCAAAACTAAGTCCTTTGGTGAAGATAGAACTAGAAAAATTGAAGAGAGTTGGAATAATTTTTTCAATATGACATTCATAATGGTTATCAAATTTACTGGTAGTCTAAAAAACGAATGGTGAAATAAGACTTTGTGTGGAATTCTAAGACCTCAACAAATCAAGTGTCAAAGATAATTACCCCTCCCAAATATGGAGATTGCTTCAGCAAGTCATTGGTTCTGCACTAATGTCAAAGTGGAATTGATTTTTTGGATACAACCAAGTACTTGTTGATGAGGAAGACAGGCCAAAGACTTCATTTGTTACACCATGGGGGATATATTCCTATCTACACATGCCATTTGGGTTGAAGATTGTTGGTGCAACTTTTCAAAGAGCAATGGACCATGCCTTTAGTGATTTAATTGGGAAGTTTATGGCAGATTATCAAGATTACTTATCAGTTCATTCAAAATTAAGAGAAAGACATTTCAAACATCTCAGACAAGTCTTTGAATGATGCAGGATGTATGGCATATCTTTGAATCCAAAGAAGTGTTTGTTTGCAATATCATAAGGAAAGCTCATTGGTTGCATTGTGAGAAAATAAGGTGTTTACATTGATTTAGAAATAATTAAGGCAAGAAATGGATTAAATCCTCCCACATCTCGAAAGGGAGTGCAATCTTTCTTTGGGAAGATAAATTGTGTGCGAAGATTCGTTCTAGACTATGTCACAATTGTAAATCCAATCAACAAGTTGTTGAAGAAATATTGGAAGTTTAAATGGAATCCAAAGATCCAAAAGGCTTTAACTAATATCAAACATGTAATCACCAATGCTCTTGTTATTGTCAGTCCAAACCTTTACAGAGACTTCAAATTTTATTCATTCACCTCAAAAGAAATTGTTGCTTCTATACTCACTCAAAAGAATCCAAAGGGGGAAGAGCTTCCAATTTCCTTCATGAGTAAAACCCTACACGATTATGAATTAAAATACTCGACAATAGAAAAGCAAGCCTATTATTTGGTTAAAGAAATTGCTCACTTCAGAACTTATATTCTATTTTCTCATGTAATACCTTAAGTTCCACATTCTCCTATCAAAATATTATTCAATCAACAATTCAGAAAAGGAAGATGGGAAAACTAGTTGACAAAGCTTCAAGGATATAATATAGAAATGAAACCCCCAAGGTTGCAAAAGGACAAGGATTATGAAAGTTAATGACCGGTATTGAAGTTGTTAATTCTCCTCGTATTATCGTACAAGATACGTCTTTAGCAAAGTTTGAATGGTATAAAGATATTATCTTATAACTGAAGTATGGGTAGTTTCAGTTGAAATGTCTTCTAAAGAAAGAAGATCTTTGAAAATGAAGACCAATCAATATGTGTTGGTCTCTAGAATTATTTTTCATAAAAACCTTGATGGAATTTTCCTAAGATGTCTATACCATTCAAGAGCCCAACAAAAACTATAAGTTTCACAAAGGAATTTCATTTTCTCCAATAATGGCAACATACAAAATTATCAGAGCAAGTTATTACTGGCCAACTATGCTCAAAGATTCTTATTCAGTGTCCATAAAATGTTTCTCATGTCAAAATTTCTCTTGGAAGATTAAGAGAGTAGCAATGCCTTTGAAGCCTATATCAATAGAAGAACCATTTTCACAATGGGGGTTGGATGTCATAGGTCCAAAAACACAAAATCCAACAAAGAACATTCATACATTCTCACTGCCACTAACTATTTCACAAAATGAAAAGAAGTTGTGGCCCTTAAAACTGTTGATATAGAACAACTAATCTTGTTCATGAAGGATAATATTCTTGCTATATTTGGTGTTCTCGAGAAATTTATAACTGACAATGGCTCAATTTTTATTGAGTCTAAATTCACAGAGTTTTGTGAAGAGCATAGAATTATAATGGGATAATCGTTGAACTATTATCCTCAAGGAAATGGCATGGATGAATCAACCAATAAGACTTTGATCCTGGTCCTAAAAAAGATAGTTTCTGAAAACCAAAGAAATTGGCACAAAAATCTAGTATATTCTCTTTGGGCAAGTTCACTTACCCCAAACAAAATCACTAAACAACCACCCTATACTATAGTGTACGGAAAGGAAGCTAGAATTCCTATACATATGAAACTGAATGCATTGACCATGGAAATAGGAGCCAAAGACATGGAAGTAGATTCTCCTCTTCCAGCTCTATATAATCAACGGATGCAATCAGAAGAACAAAGAGCACAAGTATTTAAAGATATGAGGAGAAGATAAGAAATAGTTAAGACATATTTTGATCAAAGCACTACTTTTTAGGATTTTCGAAAGGACCAATTGGTGTTACTTTGGAACAAAGCGAAAGAGAAACCATCTTTTCATACTAAGTTTGAAGCTCTTTGGATCGGGCCACATCAGATTGAAAAGACATTGGGTTTCAATTCTTATTTGTTGAAGAATATAGATGGAACAATTCAAGCATTATCTATGAATGGGAAATACCTCAAGAACTTCTTTATCTAATTTCAAACATTTTTTTCTTTTGTACATAGACCTTTCTCTTTCTTGTTTTTTCCCCTTGCACACACATTTTTGTTTCTTACCTCGTGTTCTCTTGTTTTCTTTTCTTTTTCTTTTTCTTTGACTCCATTTCCCAATGGACAAGGCCTTATGGATTCTCAAAAACCCATAGGGGGTTACTGTCCCAAAGTTGGACACAATTGTTGATCAATTTTCATTGATCAAAGGTTAAGTCTTTTGGTCATTTTTATCTTCTTGTATAACATACAATTAACCATTTTTCACTTTTGCGACTTGCAGGAACTCTACCCATAATCATCATAAACCTGCAAGTCTCTAACATCAACACTTAGCCATTTTTCTACTTTTCTTTATCCATACTAAGCCATTTTTCCATCTGTTGGAGTCCCATTGTGGGGAGGGGGTGGGGGGTAAACGATGTTTCAAAATACCCCAAACCCCACAAACCCGCATCTCCCATTTGTGCTCACTCCAAAATGACATGCATTCTTCCGCAACATACAAAATGGATCGTTCTTGTATTTAGTATTTTTTCTGATTGTCATATTAAGGTTTCATATTGAGGTCACGAGTCTCAATATACCACCATTAATAAATACATTACTTGAAAATTTACAAACACATAACCATCATTACAAAAGTTTCCAAATCATTATCACTATGAAAATTTACAAACACAGAATCATCATTACAAAAGTTTCCAAATCATTCTCACTATCATTAGCATGCACAAACACAAATTAGTTGCACACACAACCAAATAGAAACATTTGTGTATCTCCTAGGATCAACACCCAAGGGGAATGCCTCTTATAGCTCGTTCTTCCAAATACGCACATGGTTTGAAAAATCCACCATAGGATTCATACCACTTCTTAAACGAGTTGATCTAGTCCCAATCCCAATGAGATTTCAAATCAGGTGGGCCATTACCGAATTTAGATTTCTAATTCTAATGCATGATATATAGATTAACGTCGTTGTCTTCCAAATGTAACATAACCTCATCATCCATCGCTTTTCTGCCCAGTACCCACCATCCCATGCCATTCGGGGACAGGACAGGAGCTTTGACAGGGTTAACTGGACAAAGGTTTTACCCGAGGACTATGCAGTCTATGGCAATGATGGATGCTCAACAGATGGGTCCACAACCTATTGACGAATGCTCGATAGATGGGTCCCATTGGGTGTTGAGCCTAGGAGCTACATACATGTTTTTATTTGGTTGTGTGTGCAGCCAATTTGTGTTTGTGCATGCTAATGATAGTGAGAATGATTTGGAAACTTTTATAATGATGATTCTGTGTTTGTAAATTTTCATAGTGAGAATGATTTGGAAACTTTTGTAATGATGATTCTGTGTTTGTAAATTTTCAAGTATTATATTTATTAATGTTGGTATATTCAGACTCATGACCTCAATATGACACCTCAATATGACATAGAAGTTATGACACCTCAATATGACCTACATTCTCTGCTCGGAGAACTTCGATCTCTACTCTACATTGTCTTTCATGTGTAAGTCTGATATTCTCAAGAAAGGAATCATGCCCATCCATCAAGCATTCGTCAATAGGTTTTGGACCCATCCGTCAAACATCCGTCATCGCCATAGACCGTATAGTCCTCGAGTAAAACCTTTGTCTTGTTAACCCTGTCAAAGCTCTTTTCCAGTCCCCAAATGGTATGGGATGGTGGGTACTGGGAAAAAAAAGAGATGGATGACGAGGTTATGTCACATTTGTAATAAAACTACATTAATCTATATATCATGCATTAGAATTAGAAATCTGAATTCAATAATGGCGCACCTGATTTGAAATCTCATTGGGATTGGGACTAGATCAGCTCGTTTAAGAAGTGGTATGAATCCTATGGTGGATTTTTCAAACCATGTGCTTATTTGGAAGAACGAGTTGTAAGAGGCATTCCCCTTGGGTGTTGAGCCTAGGAGCTACACACATGTTTCTATTTGGTTGTGTCTGCAGCCAATTTGTGTTTGTGCATGCTAATGATAATGAGAATGATTTGGAAACTTTTGTAATGATGATTCTGTGTTTGTAAATTTTCATAGTGAGAATGATTTGGAAACTTTTGTAATGATGATTCTGTGTTTGTAAATTTTCAAGTCTTGTATTTATTAACATTAGTATATTGAGACTCGTGACCTCGATATGACATAGAAGTTATTTTGTTAGAATTCCTGACTCTAACAAATGACAAGTAAAGTATAGAGATCCAAGACATTGAATCAAGATTTTGAAGATGCAGATGGAGATGCCTAGTATGTGAATGATTCCAAAAGACAAACAAGGCACAATTGAGATGAATAGGATGCAAATTAGAAGTGATGGCAATGAGATGAGAATGATCTTAGTTTTGTAATGGGATTGTATATTGGGCATATAATTGGTAACCTTTGTAAAGTATTTTTGGATGCTTGTTGTACCTAAATTAATGATGCATGTGTGATGTAGGGGGGTGCATGATCGGTTGTACCCGACACCACAAATTTTTGGTCCAAGTTGTAAGCTTAGCCATAGGCAAGTTGATTTCCACAGGTTTGTTGTAAGCCATGTTATTCACACATACAGGTAGTGTTGTAGCGCATGGTGTTTTGTAATCCCTTTTGAGTCATGCCTACATGGATTAGTGTGGTATCACATGCAATAATGTAGCATGTATCCCTCTTATGGATAGAGAGGATGTGGCATCAAGTTGTAGAATTAACCACTAGGTAGGTACGAGGGTGGTAGGTGTACTTGTATCTAAGCTTGATGATGAGTCAGAGATGAATCTTTGATTAAGGGGGGGAATGTGAGATCAAGTAATCTCAGAGTGTGATGGACCAAATTATGTTTAAGGGAGAGTCTAATGTATTGATGAACCATGTAGGTGAAAATGATTCCTAGAGAATTGGCAAGTACAACAAATGGTACCCGTGTATCTCAGTAGATGGATGTTTTTTATATAGACATCAATGATCGATTTTATGCAGGTACAAAAAAAAAAAATTGAGGATGAAGCCATAGTGAAGAAATCCTAGTCGAAGGGAAGCTAGTGACAATGAATATGGAAACAGAAGAAGACCGTATGATGGCAAACAAATGAAGGTAAAAGTTTGAGTGGTGTGTTGAATAATATGAGTCACACATTATAGTTGTAGCAATTTTATGATGTCGTTTTATGTTTTATGTAGTGGTCCTTGAAAAATTTGAGTGTGTACCTAGTATCTCCATGAGTGGAATATGTGATGTATGTACCTTATTTATGTATGTAACATGTAAAGGGAATATTTTGTAAGACCCGGATAGGAATGCTAACCCATTTTGCATGTATCCTTGATGATTTGGATAACCTATTGGTATAATGTAGTAGCCTCTACAATGGAGTTATTTAACACTAGGGGTGGACCATGATATTGGTTTTAGACTCTGGGAGGTGAAGTTGGGGGAAGTTCATCAACATGTTGAATGAACCATGTACATGAAAAACATCCTATTAGACCGACAATTATAGCGGCTGATGACCCATGTATTTTGGTGGATGGTTGTTCCTTTATATAAAAGTTAAAAGTTCGGTGATGTATGTATGAAATGAAAGCCAGGTTAGACCAGAGATAGACTTTTCATATTGGGAGGTTCTTCAATTTATAGTGGAGGATATATTGTAGAGAAGAGAAGGTGTTAATGAAGACCTCAGTTGATGGAGATTAAGACAAGTACTTGTTAAGGGAGAGTGTTGGAATATGTAACTCCTACTTGTCTTA
Source organism: Picea engelmannii (assembly GCA_009831015.1). Taxonomy (NCBI): domain Eukaryota; kingdom Viridiplantae; phylum Streptophyta; class Pinopsida; order Pinales; family Pinaceae; genus Picea; species Picea engelmannii. The sequence continues at coordinate 6,437 of ML839259.1, read as the reverse complement.
ATCATGTGAGAAGAGATTATTTTTGTGAGGTAGAGAACAATCTCTACATGAGTGGTTTGATCCTAGTATTTAGGAGGTTGTTACATAGTTGGTTGTGAGAGATATTCTCTCCAAATAAGATTCAGAAAATGGTGTGAGTTTGAGATATTCACTCAACTAGGTGATTTTGTGATCAAGGTCGTTTGTCTATCTTGAGACAAACCTTGTTTTATTTATATGTATCATTGCATTGATTCAATAGAGTGCTTTATGCATTATTGGTGTGTAATACTCTACTCTCCCATTTTAATAGGATGTGAGGACCATTCATTCCAATAGTTTGAGGCATTTGAATGGTACATGTTATTGTAGGATTTGTAGTTGTGCAAATCCCAACACAAGATCATTGAATCTTGTGTAACTACAGGATATCCTACCATTGTCACCTTAGTAAGAAATCCCCTCATTTTAATGATGAAGGAGGTCCACCACAGGGGAGGATTCCCTGGTGACCTCAAGGGATCAAAGTAGAAATTTTGTTAGCCAAGCTTACAGCCACCTCTCTTGATCACCTAATTCAAGTTCTAGGTCAAGGAGAAATAAGAGGTAAAATATGTTTTGAGTACCTGCCCAGAACAAGAACACTTCTAGCATATATATGATTATTTCCAAGTAAAAGTATGCAAGTAATACCTCTTTAAGATACTAGAAAGCAAAAATCACTATGGTTGTTATGAAATTGCAGCATATTACAGTAGTACAACAACAATAGATAAATTATAGCAACGGAAAGAAATACACTTCAGAATTGCAACAATTTACCATGAAAACTTAGCATTTACTCAACACAACATTATCCAATTGTTAGATGGATTTTTTGGGTGTGTTAGGCCACTATTAGAGCAATGTATGCAACAAATTAGTGTATGTTAGGATGGTTGTAGAAAACTTTTGCAACAACAACAAGCTTATTATGGAGCTAGCTTAGGTTAGTGTTAGTAAAGTTAGTAGGAATATTTAGAGAGTAAAAATAGAGAGTTTGTTGATCACTTTCACCATAAGAGAGCTTGAATATTAGTGCCTTTGAGGGCTATGGAGTCTTTACAACAACAAAAACAACTAGCATGGAACTTGATCTAGATGCAACCAAGAGGTAGGAATCAATCTCTAAGGTGTTATCACATTAGGGCCTTAAAGATTGAATCTTGAGGAGAGAGATTGTCTAGGGTGCAAGCACTTTTGAGCCCTAGAAACATTTTATCCTTGAGGAGAGGGATTTTATAGGGTGCAAGCACTTTTGGGCCCTAGAAACCTTTTATCCCTTCCTGTAGCTTCACCTAGGTCAAGAATCAAGAGTCTAGGGCTAAAATCCTATAGTGCTAGCACTTGAGGGATTTAGGAGTCTAACCCTAACTAGGATTTCTTCACAAATTTTGGATAAGATTAACCTTGTGCGAGGAGGAAGCACTTATTCTCCTCTCTTAGGGTTTTACCAAGCAAGATGTCTAGCATGAACAAATACAATTCACCATAAAAACATTAATAGCATGAAACAGTATTGCAGAAATTTACTTACTTCACCAAGATATTATAAGAGAAAACCTTAATTGAAGCTATTCCATCCAAAAAACAGCAAAGAACATCCATTACTTGACCCTCCAAGCAAGCTTCATTTGTAAATGAGAGAGATAACCAAGTATAACGTGAAAATTTCATAATTGTTCTCTTATAAAGGTGAGAAAATTGTGATGATAAAATGAAATATCAAGTGGCTTTATTTATATGGATCCATCTTGACCTATTTGTCCACTTTAAATTTTCAACAACCAAACATAATAGGGTCAACCCCTTTAAATTGTCTTTTCATTATGCAAAAAAATAAAATTTACATGAAATAAAACCCTAGAAGGGTGACATCATGCCCTAGGAGGGTGATATAAGGCTAGAAGTGAGACGTTAAGCCTCCAAGATGAGATCGTTGGGCCTCCAAAGGCCACATGTCATGCCCTCATGTGTCAATACCTCATCTCATGTGCATCAAACCACCATGTGATCCATCAAACCCCATCTCAAGGGTGACGTCAAGGGATTGAAGTGTGACGTTCTAGGCCTCCAAAGGCACACATCCAAGTGGGGGGTGGTGTAGTCTCATCCTTTGGTGATGTTAGGGAGAATCCAAAGGCAACATGCACTATTCTCTAGGTGCAACACTCATCATCCATTATATTCCTCATGTGGGGTCCAACGTCCATCCTGTGGGCAAGGTCTTGCAAAGAAAAATAAGTACACCCTCCAAGGGTCCACAAGTCACAAGTATCATGCGAAGTAAGCCACATTTAACACAATAATCACCCAAACATGTGCATCAAATCCCCCCTTTTTCAAATTTAACAAATGCTCAAGGACCTTATAATATTTGCCATATTTAGGTATGGGAGGGGTGTCATGGTGCCCTATTGGGTAATCCAATCCCAAAGTTAAGGAATGTTTCCCAAGAAGACCCTATCTTGATCATGTGATAAGTATGACATGGATTGGGGAAGACTTTTGGGATGGGTTTCTTGGCATATCAAGGGTTCATATTGCCTCATTTATGGGTGCCTTTATGGAAGGTGTGTAGCATCCTTCGTTTCCAATGCAACATTTTATCAAGCCCTTGCCTTTAATTTATTATGGTCTGAACATTAAGTGATATGTGCAATGGAAAGTAAATAGCATTGCAATGCCACTTGAATTTAGGAACACATTGAGTGCCATATGCAATGGCAAGTAAAGGACACCGCAAATGCATTCCCCCATCAAGTGAGACATTTATTAGTTATGTGTTTCAAAAAGTCCTTAATTTTATGGAGAATCATTTCATTGCTCTCGGGACCTTAGGGTGAGCATATGGAAGGATAATTTATGGTTTTGGGGGTTAATGAGCCCAAAAACCCAAAAGATGAGGAAACGGAGGGAAAGAAGTGTTCAAAGTGGTAAGTATAATTGGGGATGGTACAATGACCCTTCAAGGAGACCCCCCAGTAGAAAACCGTTTCCCTAGGGTGACCTACTTACTAGAAAATCATGTCAACCACCAAGGTGAAATAAGGAAAAAGGTATAATTTCCAAGAAAACGTTTTATAATCAAGAAAGGACTCTTTGCAACATGTTCAAATGATTAAAATATTAAAGTGACACTTACCATGAGACTGGACTTGTTACCTCATGAAGCTAGACTTGTTGTATTTTGGGACCCAAGCCAGTGTAGTGGATGTTTCTCTGCTGAAATGATGATGATAGGAATTGTGGTCAGTGGAGGGACTCTATGGGTTGTGCTATGCATCAGGCTCTCGACACTCCATGTATGTTACCTGCGGGCCTTGAGACATCATCTCCTTAGTTACCCCTAGGCATGGTGGGTAACAGTACACAACACTCCCTCCTTAAGAAAAGATCTCAAATAAAGTTTGGAATTCTAGAATAGCTTTGGCAGGTTGTATGTCGGGGGTATCAGATTTTAAGGAGTTGATTCTCTAGTGCGTTAACAAAAAAATTTTAACAAGAAGAGGGGGGAGAATTTGATTTAAAAAGGGTGGATTTGAGGCCGACAAATAGATACATTAGCTCAAGTTTTGATTATAGTCTGATCAAAATTCCCTGGAGGAGGGATACTATAGAGACTAACAACGTCTTTGAGTTCTTCCCTAGATACAAAATTTCAGAGTGTCTAGGATACACTCTGTAATAAATGCCCAATATCCTTATACATAAATTATACATTTATCAAAAATTGTTTGTTACTACACTAAAAAAGGTATCGTCGGTCATTTCCAGGAGTTGGTACATTCAGGTCAAGTTGGACAGGAGTTGTTGGTGGTGAAGAAGCATTCTTTGAGATCCTGTAGCTTGCATCCTATTGTGGATGGTCCCAAAATTCCTCCATTTGAATCATGAGTGCGTTGCATTCATCTTGGAATTGTCTAATTATTTTCTTTTGTGCCACTGATTCCTACAGATTTGTAAGAAGATGTGAAGAGAGCCCATTATATCAAATGTGTAGAGTAAGAATTAAGTTGCGTGATTCTGAAAAATCCTCCTCCAATTGCACCTTCCTACATGTCCATTGTGAATTTATGGATGCCATTGTCTAAGCTTTACAGAATTGGAAGATAGAGAGAAAAATGATAGTGAAAGATAGATTTTCAAACATTGACCAAGAGACTGATATGGAAATGAGGCACAATTCGATCCATGCATTGAATGATCTGACTCACAAGTTTTTTCGTCATCTTGTCCTCGCCACCTTCTGCAATTAATTTCCCACATATTGGTGAAGTCCTTATGCCCATAGCACCACCTTCTGCAATTAATTTCCCACATATTGGTGAAGTCCTTATGCCCATAGCACCACCTTCTGCAATCATTTTCCTGAGTACAACCACAGGAGGTACAACCTGATACATCTCACAACGTGTAATATTTTGAAGAATGAAATGAGGGAAGGATTGTCCCTTGATCGAGGGATTTAATGTGGGTTCCTAAGGGTGCATGGCATCCACATGCCCAAGGGACAATGGTGTTGTGACATGCCCCGACGACAAGGATTGAATAGACAAGATCCAATAGATAAGGTGGGCGAGGAAGAGGGGGGGAATCCCCCTTTTATTAATTTTCCACATCAATCATTTTTCTTTTTTTAATTTTTATGCCCCACTTAAGAAATAAGGGCCTTAGTTCTCTTACCCAGGTGGAAATTATGAAGTGTGGACAACATATCATGGTATTACTGCATTGTGGTGGATTCCATTTACAAGCAGAGTTTTCTCATGATGTTTGGTAGTGAGATTGGCTTGCTTATCAACATCCTAATTGTTTTTTCTCAAGACATGAAAGAACTCAATTGTCACGAGGGTCTTTATTTCTACTTGAATTTTGGTTGTAATAGATCAAAGGTGGAGATTCTTCGGCAGTGAATTGTTCCTTGCATGCGAGATGATGCATTTTGAGACTCTTATCACTGTGAGGTTCAAGATACCTTTTTATTTTACCAAGATTCGTCCATGTAGTAGTGCATAGGCTTATGCTTGGTTGTTAGATGAATGGCCAAGGCTCCAGGCAAAGACGAAGTCCAGTTGAACTCCTGGGTTGAAAAACACCCCTCCCACACTTACCAGCTTGTGGTGTTTTGACAATTTCAACAATGAAAAGAGGATTATTCAATTGTACGAGAAGCCACATATTTCATAGCTCCTCGAACTTACCATGACATTCAAAAGATCAGAAGAAGATGCCTTTTTAAAGGCCAACCATGGAGGGTCAAAGATTTTGGATAGTTTTCTTTTGAAGCTTTCGGACTACTCTAAGAACTCCACCCACATAGAGGTATGTTCCTTGAAATACCCCTATAAAGAGTTCGCCTAGTTATTTTCTAAAATTATTGGGCAGGAATCCACGACCACTATCTCGAGATATGTATTATATGTCTTACACCTCTATGTTCATGACAACGTCTTATTTGATTGGGATCGAATTATTTCAAGTGAAGTTTATTTCCAGCTTGTAAATTTTGGGAAAAATAAGAAATCCTTTATGAGTTCCTACTTGATTTAGCAATTGCATATTGCCATATTTTTTAAGACTTGCCTCTCATGAGGAGTGGTTATTTTGGGAAAGAACCAATTCAATTTTGTTATCCAACTTTGTGGAAGCACAAAGCCCCATATCATTTTTATGAAGTTCAAAATGCCTTTTTGTCTACTTTCAAGAAACTAGTCTATGGTCCCACCACATCGAGATTGTCTATAGAAGATGTTGCCTTCTTGGCAGGAAAGGGGATTTTTGAAACCTTGGATGACTTCAGTTTCATAATATTATACGATTTAGAGGAAAAACCTTCCTTACTTCCTTTTCATGTGTCAGATAAATTGTGTTATTGAAGTCTTCAAACAATACAAGTTCTAAGTGCATTTCTTTAACGAGAAGAGAAAAAATCAATCCATTCCATTTCCCTAGAAAGTTGGGGAAATCACTGTCAAAAATATTTCCCATCTGAATGAACTTACTAGTCATTTTGATCATTTCAAGCTAAAAGAAATTCCTGAAATTCCAGGATTTGACCCTAGTGATGTGTTTACAACACACATGTCTGCAATCAGTTACGGCACATTGTCTGTAAATACTACCCAGTTTAAAGAAGGAGGTGGGGATAATCAAAACCCCATGGAAGCCATCCCTGAGAAAGTTCATAACTATCTTGATACCCTAGTTAGAACTAATGACTAGTACAAATATAAGGGTCGAACCATGAGAAGTGGTAACCCTAACCCTGACTCACCCAATGTGTCACATAGGAGTTCTTCAATGAAAAATAGGACTCAGGGAAGCAGTCTTGGCCAAAACAATTCCCATCTGGGAAATTCTGGTGATGGAGGGATGAAAACCCTTCAAAAGAGTATATTGGGAAAACACATACTACC
>ML839257.1:6822-28595 GCA_009831015.1 Picea engelmannii | reverse complement strand
AAATATTTGACCCTCTCCACTTTACTTTATGTTATAAAGTCACTTTGAGTTTATAACATCATTAATGACAAAGTACTTTAAGTTATAAAGTCATATTGATTTTATAAAGTCATTAATGGAAAAGTAACTTAGGAAACTTAAGATAAAGGGGAGAATGAATCTCAACCTTTGATCTTGGGTTTTGGCCTAGTTCTAATCTTGGCCATTGGTTTCCTAGGTTAGCCTAATGATGAGGCTAAAGGAGAGAAAAGGGGCAAAAGAACATATTATGGTTCACTTGGAGATTAGAGTGAAGAGAGGAGAGGAGAAGAGAAGCATTTTTGGAGAAGAGGAGAAGCAAAGAGGGGCACACCTTGAGATGAGGGTGCACAAGCTTTGAGAAGGGCACATCCATGGAGTAGGGGCACACTAAGCTTGGGTGAAGGTTGGCACACTTGGTGAAGGAGATGCGCACCACTTGGTAGAGGGGCACACTAGTTTGTGCTATGAGAAAGGGGGCACATCCATTGAGAAGAGGAGCACATCTACTAGCAGGCATAAACAAGGGCGCATGAGCATACACCAAAGGGGGGTTCAAACACCACTAGTAGGCATATCAAGGAAAAGAGGGGCACATTCTTCAAGGAGGGCGCTAATCCCAAGGAACTCCAAAGTCAAGCTTAAGAGGAGCTTGCTATTGTAACAGGTTCCTTGTGTTATTTCCTTTTTGTATCTTTGGCTTGAGATCTCCATAATACATCTAATCTCTTACTGGTTTTCCCCATGGGGGTTTTTCCAGGGTCATGTTGACAAAAAATTACTTGTGTAAAATTGTTGTGGTTTGCCCATTTCATTATCAACATTAGGTGGAAAAGATCTAGAGGGTATTTTCTGTTTTGTGAAGTTTTATACGTGCTAACAATGGACATCAAACATCCTAATTAAACCATCTAAAATAACAATCACAAAAGAGCAGTAAATCATATCCTACTTGGCAGATTTAGAGGTAAAAAAGTTCAGATCTGCTGTTGTATTAAAGCAACCAAGAGTACACCCTCTACACACCTCCCGATGCTCAATGCCAAACTGTGGAAAACTAGTCACAATCTCTCTCAACGACCTCGAAGCTCCATGATGCAAATGAGCCATGCTCTGATATCACAGTCATATGTCAGGTGTCAGAGAGCACTTCACTAATCTAAGAAATCCAGAGATTAGGTTGGAGATAGTGCTTGGAGATAACACCATAGTCAGGGCTGCTGGGCGTGGCACAATTTCCTTTCAGAGGGAGTTGAGGCCACCTTTGGTGTTGAGGGATGTATTGTATGTCCTTGGGCTGAAGAAGAATCTGATTTCAGTTTCCTCCATTCAGGACAGGGGGTTTGAGGTGTCCTTCATAGGGGCAGAGGTTCTCAAAACCCTAAGGGGTCTAGTGGGTCTAGTGTCACTTTTCGCAGAGTGATTGGGACACGTGGAGGGAATCTGTACATATTATTATTTCAGCCATTGCATGCTTTGGCTAGTAGCAGCAACAACAGTCAGTTGTGTGAGCTATGGCATCGGAGGATGGCTCATTTGCACCATGGAGCTCTGAGGTTGCTGAGAGAGATTGTGACTGGTTTGCCACAGTTCGACATTGAGCGTCAGGAGGTATGCAGAGGGTGTACTCTTGGGAAGTACACCAAGACTGTCTTTCCCAGTAGTGACAGTGGATGAACTGGGGTACTTGACTTGATACACACGGATGTGTGTGGGTCCATGTCGTGAGTTTCCTTGGGTGATTGTGAGTACTACATGACTTTCATTGATGACCACTCCAGGAAGACCTGTATTTTTTTCCCGAAGAACAAGAGTAAGGTCTTCAAGAGGTTCCAAGAGTTCAAAGCTCTTGTGGAGAACCAAAAAGGAAGAAAGATCAAGGTTTTGCAGTCGGACAATGGAGGTGAGTATACCTCTACAAAGTTTGCAGTTTTCTGTACCCAACATGGTATCAAGAGGCAATTGATCGTTCTTTACAATTCGCAACAGAATGGGGTTGCAGAGAGGAAGAATAGGGCCATAGTTGGTGCAACGAGATCGATGCTGCATGATCATGCATTGCCATTCTACTTACGGGCAGAGGCTTGTAGTACTGCAATGTATTTGTAGAACAGGAGTCCCCATAGAGCTTTGGGGAGGAAGACTCCCGAGGAGGCCTTTATTGGTAGTGTTGCCGTCCTAATACACACCTGGGTTATCATGGAAGAAACCTTCAATCCACTTGGTGTGTCCTTGGGAGCAAGTCTTGAGTCAAGGTGTTGTCACCTGATCCTCGAGTCCTCTGTCTAGGCCAATTCCTAGCGAAGCCAAGGGGGGTAGTCCCTATAAATAAACTAAGGCTTTCTAAACTATGAAAGAAAGAAAACTTTATTCTAGGAGTTATTAGTTGAAAATAAAACTAGATCTACTAACATTTATCATTCACCATCATGATAATCAAAAGTACTTGCTTTGTAGACATGCATATATAACCATAAGATAATCAAGTGAAATACCATTCCGTAAGCATGCATGTGTTTTATAAAAGGATACAAGATCTGCAAGACTTGAGAAATAAAGTTAGATGAAATACATAAATGTAAAGACTGTTCACATGAAAGATAGATCAATTAAAACATGCATGAAATTTGCTCACATAAGACAGAGATTGACAGATAGTATGTTTTAACCAATGCCTTAAATGGAGTCGTGGGCAGTGTAGATCGAGGATTTTATTAAGGTTAATTTTGTGATTAATTAATGAAAGTGTTTGGCCCCTTAAGAAGCCTGTTCTCTGCTTGAACTCGCTGAGAGTTTACCGAAACCCAATGGTCTCAACAATAAACCACTGAAAGTGCTAGATGTACAACACGGCGAACCGTCTTACTTCGCAGGTCACTTTCAGGGCCTTTCCTCCCAAGGAACTTACAATCTTAAAGGATTTTCCTATTATACTAGCAAGGTTCAATTACTTTAATGAAAATAAAAGATGGATCATATACCCTGCTTTGAAAGATTGAGGCACTTGTGCAAACACTTTGTAAAAGAAAATTGCAACACATAAAATTAGATACCTTGCTTTTGAAAGATTAAGGAAAATCAACAAGACACTGCAATTTATTGTTGCTGCAAAATTGAAAGAAAAAGAATTGGATTGCATGAAGATCTAAGCATTGATTTAACATGCATTAGGTTAGAGTGTTTGATATTGATTGATTTGTGTAGTTGATTGTTAGATTAGAGCATGCACAACTTTACGCAAAGAAAACAAACCACGACACCCATCCCCCTGAGGGGAAGAAGAAAATTGGGCACAAAGGCCCTCTTTTATTACTTGTTACAACAGAGAATTGATATTCTCTTTGAGCTTTTAACTCTTTGGAAGGAGGGATCCTTGTTATGGATCTATGAGAAAGATTACAAGAAGTAAAAAAAATGTTTTTTGGAGAACTTGCAACCCCCCAGGGTCCCTGAAAACTTGAAATTTGTCCAAAATGAGTGGAGCCTCCCCTTGGACCTGTACTTGCTGCAATAAAACAACGAACATAAATGATTAGACGATGATAGGAAAGAGTTCTAAGAAAATAAAATTTTATCAAAATTTTTAGAAATTTTCTAAGGCAAAAAGTGGATTTTTTGGGGCTTTAAAAGGTCCTAACTTGGACTCTTCTTCAAGAGTTCTGTTTGCTGTTTTAGGACAACAAACATACAATCTTTAAACAACCTAATAAACAGTTTAAGCTAAGCTAACTTTAGATCTCAAACTTAGATGCAAAAGACCTAAAAATTTGCTTTAAAATTTGCCTAGATTTACTTTTAAAATGAAAGCTTTTAACTTAGATCTAGCAAGTTATGCATGCATGTATTAGATATTGAAAATTAAACTTTGAAACTACTCTCAACCAACATGCAACCAAAAGAAAGAAGTAAAAGAAAGAGTTTATCGAAATTCTGAGTTTTTTGCTTGAGTTTGGAAAATTTAAGCTATGGGGCTCTCCTTGATGTGAAGAAGAGGGCGAATGCCTTCTTTAGGAACTCTTTGGACAGCAAAAAAAGTAACCAAACTTCTTATCCTCTCCAACAGATTAGTGCTACCTGCAATATTAATCCTGACAAACTCTTGTATTTGGTGTTTCTCTACACAAGCAAGCTTCAAAGCGCATTAGTTTAACCGAAAACACACATGCCTTAAAACAATTGAGTATAGATCAACAAATCAATGAATAATAAGCAAATTATACAATTCATTCCATCTAGATAACAGTATCCTTGTGATTAGCCAAATATCAAAGAAATTATGCATATAATTAATACAACATCACCTCATAAGTCTAGCAATTCATCCACACATTAGCTCTACATACCATGAGTAGCTCCAAAGATTTTTTATTCCAAAATGTGAAAAATGTTACAATAGACTTCTTCACTCAAGACTGAACTAACCCAATGAGGGAGGTCGACCTCTCTTATATAGGAGAAGGGGTGGAGATCCCTAGGCAATTGCATGTGCTAGGGTTAGGGTTTTAGAGTGGGGGAAGCGTAGGTAATGCATGGGTTAAAGGATGAGTGGCGCATGAGATTAGAGGGAGACTACGTATGAGTGAAGGGAAGGTTACGTAAGGATATGAGGGAGTGTAGGTAGATTAACTAGAGGTGAAGAGGAAGTTATGTAGGCAGAAGAGGAAGTGACGTAGGGAAGTTACGTGAGAGTGAAGGGAGAGTGAGTGGGAAGTGACGTGGGTAGAGAGAGTTACGTAAGGGTTGAAGAGGGAGCGAACTAGGGAAAGGGCGAGTGTATAGGAAATAATTAGGAGTGAGGGCGAGTGATCTAGAGAGAGGGTGACTGGAGAGTTAATTTAAGAGTGTGGGTCCCTTAGTGGATGCGTGAGGTTTTATGTGAGGTGCCACCAAGGAAAGGGAGTCGAGTTCTTTTATTTGAAACTCCTCCTAATGCCATGTCACCCAAAAGGTCGACCTCCCCTTTAATGAACTTTGCCCAAAGTGTTTTGTCAACTAGGACACCCAAAAAGTATGTTTCAATCATGTTCCTAGTTCTCCTTATTTTTAGGAGATTTAATTAATTGCTCATTTTCTGCATTTTTCGAGTAATATTGATATTTTTAGCGATAACGATCGCTTTTTTGCCTCGAAAGACGGGAAATAGGGGTTTACATCATGCTCTGGACTGAAAAACGACTGTAAATATGGCATCTGACAATGTTTGATGCCATATTTTTTACATTTATTGACTCAGAATTAATAAATTCCAATTTTGTGGGAATTTAATTAATTCACTAAAAACTTAAAAAAAACCTATCAGACTTGGCCGCAATTTTCAAATAACTCAGACACTATGTTCTAGTATGAGCTTATATACATTCTGACACTAGACACTGGATTTTCGATGCCGAGACTTGCTTGTCAACACATACTTCGGCTTTGGAGCAAGTCTTTTTCTTGAGTGAAAAAACTTAGAAATTATTTAATCGCTCACTAAGGCAAGCAGAAGCTCACTAAAGCAAGCAGAAAAAATAATTAACAAGTAAAAAAAAACACTTTGGAGTATGTGCCCACTCCCAGATCAAGGGTGGCGAATAGCCTTTTACAATATCTCATACTTAGAACATTTATTACAATAGTGGAAATGCGGAAAAAGTGGCCCTTTTAAGGCCTGTTGAACCACTGAACTCTGCATATGCGAGCATTGAATGCTCATTCTCTGGCGGCTCTTCAGGAAATCCAGCTTGTGCAAACTGGTGGATAACAGGTAGTAGGCCTGATGTTGAGCATCTGCGCATATTTGTGTGTTTGACGTTCTCTCATGTCCCTTCTAAGAAGAGGACAAAGCTAGATCCCACAACAGAGAAGGGGATTCTAGTTGGATATTCAAAGGTCTCTAAGGCCTACCACATCTACATTCCAACACTCAAGAGAGTTGTTGTGAGGAGAGATGTCAGATTTGAGGAGGATAAAGCATTCATGAGATCTCTTGAGTTGAGAGACAGAGTTGAGGAGGTCCCACAGATACAAAGTGATGTATCTCAGGGGACACAACCTCAAGTGTTGAGTACATCGAGTTCAGGGGTGACTGGTCCACCTAGTACAACTTCAGGTTCACAGATGCTTGGTATACAAACATTTGATGCACGTGCTTCATGATCTCAAACTACATTGCAAAGATCTATGGATGAGACTCAGGGGCATGAGGAGCCTGCTCCATAGGAGGTTACTTCAGGGAAGAGGAAACCGAGATGGTTTCAGGAGACCTTGAAGGAAGCCAAGGAGTATGTTGGAGAGCCCAAGAGGTTGATGAGAGAGAGTAGAGCGCAAGAGAGGTTTGGGTCCTACTTGGCTATGGTGACGAGCATCACAGATTCAGAGCCCACTACTTTTGTGCAGGCAACAATCCAACGAGTCTGGAGAGAGGCCATGTAGGAGGAGTATGACTCCATCATGCGCAATGATGTGTGGGAGGTGGTGCCTAGACCTGAGGGGAAGTCAATGGTGACTTCCAGGTCACTGTGTAAGATCAAGTATGCTGCAGATGGTAGCATAGAGAAACACAAGGCTCGTTTTGTGGCGAGAGGATTCTCTCAGGTTGAGGGAATTGATTATGATGAGACGTTCGCACTAGTTGCGAGATATACTTCTATCTGGAGTATTATGGCCATTGCAATAGAGATGGGTTGGAAGATCCATTAGATGGATGTGAAGACTGCATTTCTGAATGGCTTCATAGAGGAGGAGGTATACATTGAGCAACCATAGGGGTTCAAAGTGTGGGGGAGAGAGTCCCACGTGTGCCACTTGAAAAAGGCACTGTATGGACTAAAGCAAGCTCCTCAAGGTTGGTATTCGAGGATTGACTCCTGTTATCCCCCACTTTTAGGGATAACTAGGAGATCGTGTCTAGAGGCCCAGAAGTCCTAGACATGGAGTACCGAGAGCAGGATTGAATTTAGCATGGCCTTGCAGGGCCCACCTTTTCTTTCTTCTAGCACCTTTATCTTGTCAGCAGCAGCAGCATCCATCACCATTGACTTGGTTTTGTGTCAAAGATGGTTCTTGCTCCATGAGGTAATTAGTCCGGGTATCATGGTATGTGTCACTTTGATCATCAAAAACCTTGAATATGTGCATTCGATTCCTTTTGTTTCTAACAAATGCTTGGATCTTACACTTGCCCACTTGACCATGTCTGGGGCGATTGACATGATGCCCTAGTAAGCTTGTGTCCTTGGTTTCGGTTTGCCACTGGGGGGGATTCCTGAAAAGCCATCGTCCGCTCCCTTCACAGCACCACTTTTTCATCTTGCTTCCCGCTTACCTATCCCATTCCACTTGTCCAGGCAATGGGTTGACCTATTTACAGGATTGCACCTTACCTCGTGGGAAGAAGGGGCTAAAGGCCCAGAAGGTAAAAGCAAGCTGGAAAAAGATAAAAGCCTAAGAATAAAACCTCGAGATGCTTCGCCCAGTGATCCTCGAGAAAGCAATAAAAGGCTTCTCAGTAAGAAACAAGAGGGACCTGTAAAAATAACAAAAACAAGACCTAGTCAGAGGATAGGGGGTCTCATCACGAGCCAACCTATTAGGTCCATGGGTACCTAGCAGTATGAAATTAGCACCAGCTGGTTACCATGCTAGGGTAGTGACTCTTGGTTGCATGGCCAAGGGAAAGGGGGTCTCATCATGAGCCAACCTTCTCATTTATGCAAAAGTACTTGTGGGTAACGCTGTCACCACTGGTCACCACGCCAGGGCAGTGTCCCTTGATTAGCCTCTTGAAGAAAAGAGCAATATAAAAATAAAAGAATAAAAAGAAAGAATAAAGGCATGGGCTTGGAAAGATTTGCATCCAGGACAGGTGCAACTCGCCTTCTACAAAGGCACCCACATGTAAAGCTTTAATTCCTTTGCCCTCACTGCACCCACTTGCTTGGACATCCCTTGAGGACATCACCCACTTGCATGGCTTGGATGAGGTCTCTTCCGGAAACTTTCCTTTTCCAGTGGACACTAGCCCAATAGGATGCCCTGTCATTTTCTCCAAATGTGTATTGCAGGGTTGTGTAATGTCTTTGAGCTTTGACTGATGTATTAGGGATTTTATGCACGTGTTTAATAATATTGATGATGAGATGTGATTGACATTGCTATGATCCCTATGAGTGATGAGCCCATGGAGGGCGTCGCTGTTGATGTGTAGGATCATGCTCGACGGACAGGTACCATTTGGACCAGTACACACCGGGAGATGATCAGTTCGGACCTCCATTGGGCCGAAGAGCCCATCAGATGGATGCTGAGACCCCATCAGGGGGCAGAGACAGGACATAGATGGATCAGGGGCTTTGCACTGGAGAAGAGGAGGACGTTCCACCAGAAGCACCCTGGTAGAGCTTGACCTAGGGTGGTTGTGCCCTTTTCAGTGGAACGTTGGCCTTGGAAGGCCTAGGGCGTCACCCATGAGGTCCATGATGTCATCCTTGCTTCATGGACGTTTTGGCAGATGGACAGGGTAGTTTGGCACGTGTGGTAGCTTGGAGAAGCCCAAGGGGGGCTAATGTTTTGCTCCTGGAGGCTGCATTTGCCCTAGAAGGGGCCAACGCCACCCTAGAAAGGGGATGACGTCCTTCTATTGCTTGATTAGGGTTTTAATTTGTCATTTAATGTAAACCAGTATTATTTTTGGTATTTTGGCCTTGTCGGCATTTTTATGACCTAAAAGTAAAATTAAGTCATTGATACAGTATATATTGAGAGTTTTTACTCTCATTTTTTCATCATCTCTCACTCACTCATTAGTGAGGTCTGAAATTTGCGCCCTATTCTAGGGTTTTGGCTGAAATAGTGAGGTGCATTTCTTGAAGGAAGATTCTCTTGGTATATTTTGGTATTTCTCTTGGTGGAAGGTGTTACAACTAGGGTTTGCTACTTGATTTCTTAGTTAAATGTAACTAAATTTCTACAAAAATTCTTAATTGAATGGTTGTACTTTTATTTCTCTTGCATTTCTGGTTATAATTTGCTGAATAAACCCTAGGGGACAAGCACACGTTGTAGGTCCTTGTCTCATGTCCACGTCAAGATGTTTAGCCATTTTATTTGCTGAAGTGAGATAGACCCTTGCCCTAGCAACACTCTACTCTTTCATGCTGAAGAGGATTGAGCCTAGCCTTAGCTACACTCTTTTCCCCCTCTTCATATGCTAGCCGTTTTACTTCTTTGAGCTAAGAAGAAGAAGACGCATCAGGGCCTGGTTTAGCTACACCTTGATGAATCATTTTTCTAGGGTTTGCTGATAAGGCCTTGCCATAGCAACACGTTGCCTTGTAAACCCTCTTGTCTTAGTCTTAAGCCATTTTTTAGAGCTAGCCGTTTTGCCATTGACCTAAGGAAGGAGGAGAGAGCACCGAGGCCTAGTTCCCCTACACCAAAGTGAGCCTTCTCTCCCCTAGGGTTTTTGTCCTTGAGGCCTTGTTGTAGCAACACCTCAATGCTTAATCCTCCAGTCCTTAGCCTTATTATCTTCTTTGATCCTTCAACTCTTGCGTCCTCCTTTTGACTCCATTAACCCTGGAAACGCATTGATCTAAGACCTAGCCTGTGAGTATTATGATCAAAACCACTCTCAATACTTTGAATGAAACCCTAACTATTAACCCTAGCTTAAAAACTAACCTTACTAACCTACTGCTGCCGTCATCTCTAGCTATAAATATCATTTGTGCAGCTAACGTTTCTCTTATAATCAATTGAATGATGGTTTGAAGACATTAATTGAATGAAGTATTGATTGTTACATTGAATGCCACATTTTCTTAGCATTTATTGAGGAAGTGACATTATATATCATTGCTATTTTATAAACATTGACTTCGTCAATATTTATTATCCAATTGCTTATATGTATATGAGATAGTCATTGATTTATATGAAGTACTAAACAAGTGAACAAACTTGCATATATCAATCTCTTGTTGGTTTGTCTCAGGCAGGTGCATCTCTCTTTTTTTTGGTTATACTTTATTATTGGCTCTTAGCCAGACTATCTGCTCGGTGGTGACTTGTGAGGTGGGGAACTTATCCTTGTCTTATAATCCTTTGCCTTCTCAAAACCCCAGGTCACCGGGGACGTCTCCCCTGGGCCTTATCACCCTAAACAGAAAGAACCATCCCATTGAGGTGACATGGGGTGGGATTGGTTCTAGTTACGCCAATTTTCCTCTCCAATCTCTAGCCTTTTATCCTTGCTACAAACTGTGCGATAACATTTTGGCGTCGTTACTAGGGAACACTGAGTCAAACCTTCCTCAAGATGACAAATTTTTGGTAAGCCTTGCCTCTAGAGGCCTTATCTTACAAGCTTACCTGACAACTCCACTTAGGGTGTTTTCCCTTTATCTTTTGATAGTTTCAAGAAAATTATCTGGCGACTCCACTGATGACGAAGCCTACTATGACTTCACAATGGGACCTGAGAAACTACAAGCCTTTAGACATGAGTAAAATCCTGGGATACCCCAGTCAAATGCCCCCGAAGTATGGAAAATGGCTCCCTAGATTCACTGGCAGTGATGAAGAAAGACCCGACTATCACATGAGTAACTTTTCGGCTTTCTTTCAGCTTCACCCTATCAGTAATGATGTTGAAGACTTGGTAGTGAAACTCTTTTTTGCCACTTTGCATGGAAATGCTAGAAGATGGTATGATAACCTTCCAACCATTAGCATCACATCTATGGACCAATTAGAAGAGATCTTTCTCATGAGTTGGGGCATGAAATTGGAAGATATCGAATTATTACTTAAAAGATTCGAACACATAAGACAAGCTAAGGATGAGACTGTCAGGGCTTTCCATGTTAGGTTTCAGATGTTGCTATTACAAATTCCTAAAAGCCATTACCCTGGAGACAAGTACCTCATGTATCTCTATACCAATGCATTTTTGGGACATTTAAGCTTCCTCCTCAACAAAAAGCATCCAAAAACACTCAAAGAAGCGCATAACATGGCTATAAAAATTGAGGCAAATATCTCTTTGTTCAAGGAAGAGCATTCTTGTACCCCAAATGCCTTTGGCCTGGAAAAATTAGTTTCCCTTGAGATCTTTACTGAAAATTCACAAGAATGAAGGGAACAAGTTATCGATCAGCAAAATGGAGATACAATTGAGGAGCTGGAACCTAAGCAACATGATGAAATATCGACCTACGCTCCACCCTATGATGAAGTCGAAGCATTTCCTCCTGCACAACAAAAAGACGATAAGGTTAGTTGCTTTCCTTTTCAGGATTTCGATGACACCTTGTTCCATGATTCAAAAAATGAAGGAGAAAAGAAAGCCTTGAACGAAGTAGATGTTCCTTCCTGTACAATTGAAGACAAAGGGGCAGTCCATGAGGATGAAACAATGACGCATGCTAAAAACACCGAAGTCCTCAAAGCTCCTACACAAGAAGAAACAGTAAGTTGCCCTCCTCCCCAAGATTTTGATGATACTCTACTTTATGATGAGGGAAATGAGGAGGAGATAAATGAGCCTTTGAAATCTTCAAGTTCAACATGTTATGACACTGATATTGACATAGTTGATAACATTGATGAGTTCATACATGTTGGGATACGTAGGTGGGATATAGTTGGTTATGACGTGGATCCCATCTATGACATTGAGTGTCATTTCCAAGTGTTGCCTTTACAATCATCACCGCAGATTCTTGACCAGTGGCAACAAGGAGATGAAATTTTTACCAGTATTTTTCAAAGACCCAAGAAAGACCTAGTACCTTGAGGATGTTGGTGAGTGCTCCTCTGAGCACCTGGATTCTTTCCTTGAAGATGATTATCAACCACCGTTGTGTTCAAGTTTCGATAGAAGTAAGGACCTTCTTGACCTAAAGAAAGATCCTTGTCATAACACCTCTGGGCCACCTCCGATTACCTTACTTTGTTGTGTCTCTAGAGGTGTAGTTGGGGAGTATGTTTTTGATGTTGAATTTCATCTGGGGCAAACCCTAGAGTCCAAGGGTTGTTTGAATACTACAAGTTTAAGTCTATCATCTCAGTGTTTCAACTTTCCCTTGAAAGATTGCCAGTCATCTGCCAGATTCTTGTCAGTTCCTTCAGAAAGCGGGGATGTCCTAGGTAGCCAATTTGTAGACATGTTCGGTACGTGTTTCGAACCTTGGAATTTTCATGACCGCCTCCTGAAGTGGATTGAGAACTTTCATCAGAGATTGATGTGGCATGATATTATCCCTCCCACCCGCCTCCATGAGTTAGACTTTGTGATTCCTGATGATATGATATATATTCTAACCCATGTCATTTTTGTGCTTGACTTATCACTATTTTGGTTTATGATGAAGCACAAAGGCAGGTATCGTGGGACGTTGCTGGATTGGCTTCACTGGTTGTTTGACTACACCCAACATCTAGCCAACAGGTAAGTACAGGTAAGTGGTTTGCTTTACATTCACACTATTGATTGTTTTATTTCAGTCTTATATATATTTATATATGCTGGGGTGGCATTACCACCCCAATTGGTTACTGATGTTGCTATTGAGATCGAGCACGTAAACAGGTTATGCTAGAGATGCTGAGGTTCTCATGCGCTCTACGGTGAGCACATGTCCCCGAGTTGGAGCCAGATGTTATCCCCCACTTTTAGGGATAACTAGGAGATCATGTCACGAGGCCCACAAGTCCTAGACATGGAGTTCCGAGAGCAGGATTGACTTTAGCATGGCCTTGGAGGGCCCACCTTTTCTTTATTCCAACACCTTTATCTTGTTAGCAACAACAACATCCATCACCATCGGCTTGGTCTTGTGTCAAAGATGGTTCTTGCTCCATGAGGTAATTAGTCCGGGTATCATGGTATGTGTCACTTTGATCATCAAAACCCTTGAATATATGCATTCGATTCCTTTTGTTTCTAACAAATGCTTGGATCTTACACTTGCTCACCTGACCATGTTTGGGACGATTGACAGGATGCCCTAGTAAGCTTGTGTCCTTGGTTTCGGTTTGCCACAAGGGGGGATTTCTGAAAAGCCATCATCCGCTCCCTTCACAACACCACTTTTTCATCTTGCTTCTTGCTCACCTATCCCATTCCACTTGTCCAGGCAATGGGTTGACCTATTTACAGGATTGCACCTTACCTCGTGGGAAGAAGGGGCTAAAGGCCCAGAAGGTAAAAGCAAGTTGGCAAAAGATAAAAGCTTAAGAATAAAACCTCGAGATGCTTCGCCCAGTGATCCCCGAGAAAGCAATAAAAGGCTTCTCAGCAAGAAACAAGAGGGACGTGTAAAAATAACAAAAACAAGACCTAGTCAGAGGATAGGGGGTCTCATCACGAGCCAGCCTATTAAGGTCCATGGGTACCTAGCAGTATGAAATTACCACCAGCTGGTTACCATGCTAGGGTAGTGACTCTTGGTTGCATGGCCAAGGGAAAGGGGGTCTCATCACGAGCCAACCTTCTCATTTCTGCAAAAGTACTTGTGGGTAACGCTGTCACCGCTGGTCACCACGCCAGGGCAGTGTCCCCTGATTAACCTCTTGAAGAAAAGAGCAATATAAAAATAAAAGAATAAAAAGAAAGAATAAAGGCATGGGCTTGGAAAGATTTGCATCCAGGACAAGTGTAGCTCGCCTTCTACAAAGGCACCCACATGTAAAGCTTTGCATCCTCTGCTCTCACTGCACCCACTTGCTTGGACATCCCTTGAGGACATCACCCACTTGCATGGCTTGGATGAGGTCTCTTCCGGAAACTTTCCTTTTCCAGTGGACACTAGACCAATAGGACACCCTGTCATTTTCTCCAAATGTGTATTGCAGGGTTGTGTAATGTCTTTGAGTTTTGACTGATGTATTAGGGATTTTATGCACATGTTTAATAATATTGATGATGAGATGTGATTGACATTGCTATGATCCCTGTGAGTGATGAGCCCATGGAGGGTGTAGCTGTTGATGTGCAGGATCATGCCTGACGGACAGGTCCCATTTGGACCGGTACACATGGGGAGATGATCAGTTCGGACCTCCATGGGGTTGAAGAGCCCATGAGATGGATGCTGAGACCCCATCAGGGGGTAGAGACAGGATAGAGATGGATTAGGGGCTTTGCACCAGAGAAGAGGAGGATGTTCCACTAGAGGCACCCTGGCAGAGCTTGACCTAGGGGGTTGTGCCCTTTTCAGTGGAATGTTGGCCTTGGAAGGCCTAGGACGTCACCCATGAGGTCCATGATGTCATCCTTGCTTCAAGGACGTTTGGCACGTGTGGCAGCTTGGAGAAGCCCAAGGGGGGCTAACGTTTTTCTCCTGGAGGCTGCATTTGCCCTAGAAGGGGCTAACGTCACCCTAAAAAGGGGATGACGCCCTTCTATTGCTTGATTAGGGTTTTAATTTGTCATTTAATGTAAAACAATATTATTTTTGGTATTTTGGCCTTGGACCTTTTTATGACTTAAAAGTAAAATTAGGTCATTGATACAGTATATATTGAGAGTTTTTACTCTCTTTTTTTCATCATCTCTCACCCGCTCATTAGTGAGGTCTGAAATTTGCACCCTATTCTAGGGTTTTTGCTGAAATAGTGAGGCGCATTTCTTGAAGGAAGATTCTCTTGGCATATTTTGGCATTTCTCTTGGTGGAAGGTGTTACAACTGGGTTTGCTACTTGATTTCTTGGTTAAATGTAAGTAAATTTCTGCAAAACTTCTTAATTGAATGGCTGTACTTTTATTTCTCTTGCATTTCTGGTTATAATTTGCTGAATAAACCCTAGGGGACAAGCACACATTGTAGGTCCTTGTCTCATGTCCCCGTCAAGATTTTTAGCCATTTTATTTGCTGAAGTGAGATAGAGCCTTGCCCTAGCAACACTCTACTCTTTCATGCTGAAGAGGATTGAGCCTAGCCTTAGCTACACTCTTTTCCTCCTCTTCATATGCTAGCCGTTTTACTTCTCTGAGCTAAGAAGAAGAAGACGTATCAGGGCCTAGTTCAACTACACCTTGATGAGTCATTTTTCTAGGGTTTGCTGGTAAGGCCTATCCATAGCAACACGTTGCCTTGTAAACCCTCTTGTCTTAGTCTTAAGCCATTTTTCAGAGCTAGCCGTTTTGCCATTGACCTAAGGAAGGAGGAGAGAGCACCGAGGCCTAGTTCCCCTACACCAAAGTGAGCCTCTCTCCCCTAGGGTTTTTGTCCTTGAGGCCTTGCTGTAGCAACACCTCAAGGCTTAATCCTCTAGTCCTTAACCTTATTATCTTCTTTGATCCTTCAGCTCTTGCGTCCTCCTTTTGACTCCATTAACCCTGGAAACGCACTGATCTAAGACTCAGCCTGTGAGTCTTATGATCAAAACCACTCTCAATACTTTGAATGAAACCTTAACTATTAACCCTAGCTTAGAAACTAACCTTACCAACCTACTGCTGCCGTCATCTCTAGCTATAAATATCATTTGTGTAGCTAACGTTTCTCTTATAAGCAATTGAATGATGGTTTGAAGGCATTAATTGAATGAAGTATTGATTGTTACATTGAATGCCACATTTTCTTAGCATTTATTGAAGGAGTGACATTATATATCATTGCTATTTTATAAACATTGACTTCGTCAATATTTATTATCCAATTGCTTATATGTATATCAGATAGTCATTGAGTTATATGAAGTACTAACCAAGTGAGCAAGCTTGCATATATTAGTCTCTTGTTGCTTTGTCTCAGGCAGGTCCATCTCTCTTTTTTTGGTTATACTTTATTATTGGCTCTTAGCCGGTCTATCTGCTCGATGGTGACTTGTGAGGGGGGATACTTATCCTTATCTTGTAATCCTTTGCCTTCCCAAAACCCCAGGTCACCGGGGAAGTCTCCCCTGGGCCTTACCACCCTAAACAAAAAGAACCATCCCATTGAGGTGACATTGGGTGGGATTGGTTCCAGTTACGCCAATTTGCCTCTCCAATCTCTAGCCTTTTATCCTTGCTACAAACTGTGCGATAACAACTCCTACTTGCTTCAGACGGGGTTTGAGAAGAGTGAGGCAGATCCAAACCTCTACTACATCATTCAGGGAGAGGATATAGTCATTCTCATACTATATGTTGACTATTTGTTCATCACAGGAGGGGAGCATCTCATAGCTGATTGCAAGCGGGGACTTGCATCGGAGTTTGAGATGAAGGACATCGGATTTATGCACTATTTCTTGGACATGGAGGTTTGGTAGGAGAATGGGCACATCATCTTGGGATAGGGGAAGTATGCAAGAAATGTTCTTAGTAGATTTTAGATGGAGGATTGCAGACCCATGTTGACACCTATGGTCACCAACTTGAAGAAGCTTAGTGCTTCAGATTCCAAGTTGGTGGATGCCACGAGATACTGTCATTTGATTGGTTCTTTGATGTATCTGGTCAACATTAGACCAAATATCTATTTTTCCGTGAACACTCTCAACTAGTACATGGTGGAACATAGGAGTGTGCATTGGATTCGGGAAAAACATGTGTTGAGGTACATTGCAAGATCAATGGATTATGGATTGGACTATGTTAGTGGAGATGGAGTCAAGTTGATTGGCTACACAGACTCAGATTGGGCAGGATGTGCAGTTGACAAAAAGAGCATCTCAGGGTGTTGTTTTGGGTTGGGATCTGTTAGCACTCTCTAAATTCTGTCCGACTGAATAGACAAACGACAGAGGTAACTGTTTCAACCAGCTTTAGAGCTGAGGCACTAGCCTGCTCAACTCAAAGAGGGCTCTCTCATGTCACTTGATATATCTATGGCAATCGGTGGCTAGATTTGGTTTGTTTTGGGGGGTTTTAATAAAATTGTTGAAGAACTGAAGATAACCTTTGGGCTATGGGGTCAGGAATGTAGGATGCATTGCCAAATCATGAAAACTATCAAGAGGAAAAGGCTAAATGAGGAAGTGACTTCTGTGTTTATACTTGAAAATTTAGGTGGTATCAGAAGAAAGGAAACACACAACTATATCAGAGCATTATGGTAATGAATTCTGAAATGGTTTGGAAGAGATAAACTAAGTCTAAATTTCCAAGTCGAGAGCATTGAATAATGAATTCTGGACCTTTAATTTCTCAATTTAGATCGAGGAAAGCAAAAATGAAATGCAGAATAACAGGAAACACACACTATGAAAGAAAACGCGACTCATAACACCACCAGTTAGAATCTTTTCGTAAAAAGTCCAAAATCTGCCTTTGCATTCATGTATTCATTCCAACCCCAGAGAATTACAAAGTTTTCCTGCACAGAGGGCAAGCTCCTCTTTTTTCCCTCTTTCTATACCCTCGAGACCAAACATATATAGAGGATTTTCTCGTGGAATTTAAAATATTCCGACTTCCTCATAATTCTAAAATAAAGACAAGTTACAAAAAGGAATAACAATTATCCTATTTTAAAGGGACCGTTAGTAATAGGTCTGTCATGTCAGGCCTCCCTTTTCTTAGGCCGCCATCTGTCCAAAACTTTCTAAGATGTACCTAAATTTACCTGAGGATTTACCTCAGCTTGGCGATTTTCTCCTCCAGGGTACTCAATCAAGTGAGATTTTCTCTGACGCTCTCTATCATCTCAGTTTTGGTCTCTGTCTTCCGCCTTTTGCTCCTTTTTCTCTTTGCAGCTGGATTGTAGGTGTTGTCCGCGTGTTCATTTACGACGAGATCCCTCATAACGGGGTTTAATCTGACCCCCCACTCTATCTCAGTTGCGGGTTCGGTATGAAATTTAGTTGCCAGTATCTGCATGACCCATCTTTCTTTCTTACTTATTGACAAGTTTGGCACATTAGTTGAGAACCTAGTCGCACCAGACACCGTCTGATGAGTGTTATCCATACCTTTCAAACTTTGCAGAGACCGCGATTTTGCCACCTTTTGAATTTACAGGACTCAAGAAATCAACACAGGTCGAGCTTGTTTTTCTTATGCATAAGATGGCAATTTCCCAGAGTAGGATAAAATGATTCATATCTGAAATTGATAGTCTTTGCATTTTAATCACGAATTATTGACATAGTACGTTGGTGTGCCATGCTTCATCAATCCATTTCGAATGATGAGCTTCGAGTTAGTTATGTGATGACGTCCTTTTGATATGTCATTTGGGAAAGTACCTGGACCAGTGATGTGGGGTGATGTGACTAACTGCCATCCTTGCCACGAGTTATTGATGCGACATTTTAAACCACGTGACATCGAGGCCGTGGGGAAGGTGGTTTCGGGCAATCCGCTGTCCGCCCCGATGCATGTGTAAGAGCGCCACACGTTCCCCATCAAAACCACAATGGTTTTCCCCGGTTACCCCTTGCGAAATTAAGTTCCGTGCTATTTGTCGGCTCGATGTGGGCCTCAACTGTGGATTTGGGATCCTTCAAAATCGACGGTCCACCGAGCTACTCCCTTCCTGCCTCCGCTATATTTGTCTATATGCCGTTGGATATAGCCCACCCCCCTAAACTATCATGCCTCTACTATGGTATAGCATTTCGCTAAATTTCCGAAATTTTAGATCCTGATCTAAAAATTGTTATGGTGATAACATGATCAACAATTGTTTCCTAGTTCAGCAGAAATAGAGTTCAGTGGCACTGAGTTTTGCTGAGGCAAAGTACAGGGCAGCTAGTTAGGCCAGTTGTGAGGCCATTTGGTGTCGCAAGTTGTTGTTTGTCTTATTTGGTCATGAGTTGAGGCCTACAATTATTCATTGCGATAATAAGAGTTGTATAAGATAATGACAGGTCGAAACACATAGAGATTAGATACCACTTCATCAGAGATTGGGTTTTGCGAGGGGCAGTTTAGCTTTAGTATATTTCGACTCATCGGATGTCCATGATACCATACTCATTGGATTTGATTTTCAGTGGGGAATTCGAATATGTGATCATAATCGACATGCAAGCACTGCTAAAAATAGACCTGTCTCGCATGTCAATAAAATTAGGCTCATCGTATTCGATTTTCTGCAAGGAACTTAGATATGTGCTCGGAATCGTCATTTGAACCTTGGATCTTCAACTGCTATAAATAGTAAGTTGCTCACATGTTGTCCAGAAAAGGCTCATTGGAATCCTGAGCTCGCAAGGACTTTGAATATGTGATCAAAACTACCATGCAGACCTCTGAATTCAGTCTCCTCAAAAGTAGAACTGCTAAAAAATTAAAAATGGCCATCTCCATCTGATCTCATGGAAACCTGTGCAACCTCTGTCTCTGAACAAGGAAATCATCGCTAAACCACTTTGTACCTAACCTCAATGGGAATTGTTATCCACCAAGTTGCATTAGGATGGACTTCCAGCGAGCCACCAAAGATTGAACAACTCCTTGTTCAAAATTTAGAGTTCAGAAGTTTAGCCGGTCTATTTGACCAACTTTTTCTGCATTTCCATCCCTCCAGGGGCATTGTAATAAATGACTTGAGCATGAAAGTTGGAAAAGACTATTGGCCACCCAAGACCTGAGCACGAGTACGTACTCTAGAGTGTTTTTTTTTCACTTGTTAATTTTTTCTTGCCTGAGAAATTAGGCGATTAATAATTTCTAAGTTTTTTTACTCAAAATCACCTCCAAAGTTTGAGTATGTGCTGGTGGTTAGGCCTTGGCATGGTATAACCAATGTCTAGTGTCTAAATGTATATGAATTCATGCTAAGTCATGTCTATTGAGTCATATGGAAATTACGCTAAGTCCCCCATAAGATTTTTTAAAGTTTTAGTCAATAAAAAATTTCCCGTAAAACGGGTAATTTTAATTGTAAGAGTCAATAAAGTCATAAAAATGGCATCAGTTGTTGTTAGATGCCATGTTTGTGCTCGTTTTCTAAGCCAGAGCACCTCCTAAACCCTTATTCCCCCTTTGTTGAGGCAAAAAAGTGTTTTTAATCACTCAAAATTGAATTTTGCTCTCAAAAAGGTAAAAAAGACAAAATAATTAAATTTGCTAAATTTTAGCAAACATGTCGGGGACATGTTTCCTCATGCCTGGAGTTACAGGCTTGTGTGGCAGTTCAACTAGAGTGGAGGGTGCCTTGATTGAGTGACTTGGCATAAGGGTGGAGATCCCTATGAAGCTAGGCGCACTTTCCTTCTTAGATGGCACACTTGCAAGAGGGGGCGCTAATGCCAATGTACAACTCGCCCTCACCCTCACCTACTACTCCACTTCCACTCACCCTCACCCTCACTTCACTCCAACTCAACCTCACATCACTCCACTCCACCTACCACTCACTCCACTCATTCCCCACTTCACTCAAATGTATCCCCAACTTACTAGTGCACATCTCCTCTCTTGGCATGCTTCCTTCTCTTGGAAACTTCACCCTTTTCACTATATAGGAAGGTCGACCTCCCTCATTTGAGTTAGTTAGAGCTTGGGGGAAAGAACTTATGCTATTGTATTGTATATTTTTCTCTCAAGTTTGAATAAAGAACACTTTGGAGGTCACATGGTGGATGGTAGCATTGTTGGATGTTGATGTTCATGGTCTAAATTTATGAGGTAACTGTATCGTGTTTACATGCATTTCAATTTGTAGGTTGGCCTTGATAGGGGTGCTATCACCCAATAGGAAAGATCTTCTTAACTAGCTTGGCTATTAAGATCTTTTGTTACTTTACATATGCGGTTGACAATTTGCATGTTAATTTTGCTTAATTGCATGCTAATTAGATTTCATGTGTAGGGAACACCGATATTTAACAAGTTGTATGCAGGATTATCAAGATTGCAGGTCCTCGTACTTGAATTGGTGGCTAATTTGAGCTCAATCTTCCACATTCTTCAAGATCTTTTGAGAACGAGTCCTTCATCCTTTCACTGAAAGACCCCATAGCCCAAGATTCAAGTCTTGAAGAAAGACTTTCTCTCTCTCTTTCTCACCCTTCTAATATTTAATTTCTTGGTTACCTATTATCTATATGCAAACATTTCAATCTAATCTCTAAGGCTAAATCTTTCGTTTTTCTTATGCATGCATAGGATTTCTAGATCTGATTTTTATTTAAAGTTTATCTAACGAATCTAGATCTAACACAAGAAAAGATCCCCTTTCATTAAACGATTTTCTGATATTTTTAAAGGGTAAAATTTGATCTTTTCCATTTGCTTTGTATTGTTATATCTAGCATTTCAAGTGCATCGTTACTTTGAAGTTGTTAGTTCTTGTTTCATTTTTTCAATCAGTTTTGATCAATCCCCTAAGCTGTTCCAAATAATTTTTGGGCATCTTTTGGGGTATTCTTCTTGCTGGTTT
This sequence comes from Picea engelmannii, assembly GCA_009831015.1. Classification (NCBI taxonomy): domain Eukaryota; kingdom Viridiplantae; phylum Streptophyta; class Pinopsida; order Pinales; family Pinaceae; genus Picea; species Picea engelmannii. The sequence goes on along the minus strand of ML839257.1, from coordinate 7,272 downwards.
TTGCAGGTTATTGGACAGCCAAGGGGAAGCTTTGTTCAATTTGGACGAGTTTGGGGCATTCAAGCAACCAGGATTCCTCTAACCTCTTCTAAAAAAACCCCTAAAAAGTTGCATTCATATATAAGAAAATGTAAAAAGAATTGGTTAAGTTTCTTCATTTTATTTTTAGTTTCTTAAAGTGTTTTCTATCATTTTCTAATCTTTTTCTTTGCTGGTTTTTAGTAGGTCCGTCACAAAACAAGGGGAAACTCTGGCGAATATGAAGCTAAAGTGAAGAAATTCTACCCCAAGTTGGACCCCTTGAAGACCAAGACTTTTAGAAAGTCTTTTGTAATATTTTCTAATAATTTGATCCATTCTATAAGGATCCAAAGTTCATAAAAAAGAAAAAAGAGAACTCAGTTTCTCAAGTGTTATAGGCATTAATAAAAGCGGGCCTCATAGTGTCCA
>ML839256.1:49296-65418 GCA_009831015.1 Picea engelmannii | reverse complement strand
ACAACATTTAAATCTCTTTAACTGTTTAGTTTCTTTCTAGGCCCTTTTGTTCATCACTTTAATGTTGACATTGATATTTTGATGTTATTAAGAAAAACCAGATTGTTTCCTCATGAATATACATGATATGTATGGCTATCTTTATCATAACCATAGAATGCCCATCTAAAGTAACTAATTGAACTTGGTGTTATCAATGTGTATAAAAAGGGATATTCATGGTAAAGAAGAGTGGTGTCTTGAGATAATTATTCAAAGTATATGTAATTCACATTTTCATTTTCATGATTTTGATCATTGAAGAAGGAAAGATTCATGAGTGACTTAATAAGTGGATACATTATTTTTTTAAGAGTATATTTTTTGTGGTTGGATATTGCTTTACTTTGATTCATTTATTTTTCCAAATTTTGATGATTTGGGTAGTTTTAAAATATGTTAGAATTTGTAAGGTCAATTTTTATGGTTAATATCTCATCAACGAAGTGAAACAATGACTTTGAATTATGATTTTGAGCAAAATCCTATATAATTTAATTGAAAATTTTCAAAAAAATCATTTGTCTACCTATTAACTTATTCCAATTCAAAATATCTTGATATTTCAATTAGTTTTATTTGATTATTGGCCATCCATACCAATACCATTTAATAATCATTATGGGAAACTTAACATGTGAATCGATCTAGGGTTAGCGAGTTACATACTAACCAAATGTACATCCTTCATTCTTTTGTAGAAAGAAAAAAGTATTATTTATTGCAACAATCTTCAATACATGATTCAACTGGAGATCGGAATATTTCCAATAAGTATGTTGTTGTTGAATAGTTTGAAAACATGTACCAATTTGATCCCACTACTTGATGAGAAGTTTTTTCGTGTATGGTTTGATGGTGCAAGAATAAATTGCTTCACATCTTGTGGTTCTGCAATCATTAGTAGTCACTCATTTCATTGGGGGGTATCCAAATATTTGGGTTTACAACTTAGCAACAAATACACTCAAACATATATCAAGAAAGGGACATCGAGATTTTACACTCAAGAAACCCTCATTAATTGCCTGTGAATGTTTATATTGTACAATAGGTCACTTTATATATAATAGCTAACCATGACAACATGTCATAATAAGATATTCAGTTCAACCATATGCATAATTATCTCCATGAATATTGCAACTAATTCGATGAAATCCTCATCCCTAAATTATCTCATTGTCCTCATCTTTTGATTCATATGTAGAGAATATGTGTGGTATACTTCATTACAATTCAATCATATAATCTAGAAATGATTGATCACAAGTAGGAATTAATCCATACTCCTACATAACAAATACTTGTGATTTCAATATACAATCGTCATCTTATGTCTCTTCAACCATTTTTTTCAACTGGTCCAATCTTCATCTCCTTTTTCTATGGACTTTTCATTCAATATTATTTAGTGTTCATCTTTATGATTATTTTAACTAGATCTTATACCTACAAAAAATACAAACATCACTTTTTTTATGTCCATTTAGAATAGTCGCAATCCACTAGAATACATGGGTCACCCGTTACTATTTATGTTGATTCTCTAGGAAGCTTTCTCTCATACATGGTTGGTCAACAATTCTTGGATCACAAACCTTCATTTGTCATAGTGGTTTTTGGTTTACCACAAACCATAAAAATCAATTTATGGGGGTATACTTGCCTTATCATGGCTTACAACTATCATATCATCATTTGAATCAGGTACATATAAAAACGATTCATCGTAAATGTTAATCTAACCTTATTAAACATATCACCATAACCCTCTTGTTTTCCATCATCAAAACATTATCATAGATGATAATCAAACTTCCTAGGGATTTTATTTTTTATGAATTCACTTGAAATTTCTTTTGCAACTCAATCTTTGAACACGTGGTATTATTTTTCACTACTTATTCTTAACTTGGTTTCTTCTTTGCTCTTCATTTATCTAACTCATTCTACTTTATGTTTTTTTTCTTCTTTGCTCCTTCACTTTCATTGTTGTTACAAGTCAAAATGTCACACTTAAGTGTCGCAAGTGTCGCAAAGTGATGTATGCACCTTGTTAAGTGTCGCATGCACTGTCACAAGTATCGTATGCACCTTAACTAGTTTCTCATTAAATTTTCTAAGTGTCAAAACCCATTGACACCATGAAAACATTTTCCACAATCCCTAAGTCATGTTGGAAGAACAACCCCTATCATCTGACAGTAGAAACACACCTTTTTCTTGGAAAATTCGACCAAGTTTGGGAATTTTAGAAGGGTCCCGCTCCCCTACCCATGCTGAGGGGGCGCCAACACTCCTATGTCCATGATTAGGGGGTTCCATGGCCCTATGTCTCTCACTAATGGGGGGCACCATTCTGGTTAGAGGGAATCTTGGGATCTTACTCCTTTTCCTAAGGGTTAGCTCTCTTGGGATGAGGTTTGTTGTGGTCGACTCCTATACTATGGCTTCATATTAGGATAAAATACCAACCTTAAGGAGCCATATCCTCAACCATTTCCCTCATTTTCTCATGGTGGTTAAGCCTCTCGAGCCTATATATTGAAGGTATTTCCAAGGTCAATGGAGGAGGAGATTAGAGGTATCAAACCTTTGTTCTTTGGGGAAGAAACAAAATTTTTATTTCAAGGTTCATGTAAGGGTTGGACGAGGAGAGCTTGGAGAAGATTGTTGCGTCATCAAGCATGGTTTGTAAGTGCCTTCTTTGGCTTTCCAATTAATGATAACTTGGACTATTCTGTTCAAGTTCATGTGTTCTACATTTTCTTGTATATTGTCGCTTCAGTCCTCATAGATAGATTTTTTTTGTTTTAATCATATAGAGTAGGAAGAAGAGTTTCTTTTCTATTATTTGTAGGACTTCAGTTTCATTAAGGATCTTGGAGATCAATCCCAAGGATTGGAGCAGCGAGGACGAACATTGCAACAAGGTACGCCACATTCTTCTTCTCTCTTGCTTGATTGATTGAGTTAGATATATAGGGATTTTAGCAACCATTTTTTTACTTATGTCTTTGGACCAAATATAGGGGTCTTGGCTAAAAGGGGAGCTTAACCTGTCCACAGGGTAAGATTTCTCACAACAAAAAAATGGTGACTCCGTTGTGGATCTACTTTTGACTAGTATTTCCTTATTTTCGTCTTGAATCCTTACTTATTATTAGATATTTCTTGTTTGATACTTAATTCTGATCTATTTCCCATTCCCTATTTCTCATTGAAGAGTTTACAGAGACAATGATTGATTCTCTATTGAGTCTGATCTTGTGGAAGCCATTTTTGAGCTTTTTCAGAAATTGGCACTTCCCTGCAGTTCACACCAAGGCGCCATTAGCTTGTTTGGTGCTCCTCTTAATCCTCCTATAGGGCACCATTAGCTAATTGACGCTCCCCTAAGCCTCCTAGGGGGCACCATGGTGCTCTGTCTCTTTGAGTACAGGGGCGCCAGTCTCCTTTTTTAGGTGGATTTGCCTATTTTTTCCCTTCTTTTATTAGTCTGTTGTTGAGAGGCATTTAGCCTAGAGTTTCCTAGGTTGGTATTTGACTTTGTTTGATTGATAATTTGACATTTATCACTCATTTTCATTTCCTTCTTTGAGTTTGAAAATTTCTCCTAGTTGTGATCCCCTTGGGTTAACAATATCCCTTGGTCCATCCTTCCTTTCAGTTGTCTGATCTTCGTCTCACAAAGCTTTAAAATTTCTTGATTGTTTAAGAGTTTTCATCAACTAGGTTTTTGCAAAGGTTGTCTAGTTTTGAGCCCTTTTTGTCTTCATTGAAACATCTTGGTTTTCTAGATGATTAGGACTCTCTTGTTTACCACAACCCAACCTTGAATGATGTTTATTGATGCTCATTTTTTGAGGATTTTCATGAGTGTTTGTCTTCTTTCTCTTTTGTATCTTCGAGTCCTTGATTGAACAAGTCATCTCAACCTTGTTTTCTTTCAGTGCTCATTATTTTTGAATGCACTTTGTTTGATTTATTTTTTTCCTTGTATTTGTTTGTGTCAAACATAGATCTCTTTCATTACATTTGAAAATTAAGAAGCATAATTTTTTTCATATCTCCTTGCATAATAATCAAACACATAAATTTTTTCATTCTTTAGGAAATATGTTTTGGTACACGTTTGGAAAAAGAGCTAGTTTTGCATGTGCATTTCAGTTTTTAGAAATATTTGCTTGATAGTTTGGCATCATCTTGATCCCAGAAATTAAAAATGGAATAGTTTTGAGTTCTTTCTTGTGTTAAGAAGAATATAACTCTTCTCCTTCCCATACATAGAATTCATCGAAAAGAAAGAATTGCATCTCATTCCTTTGCATTATATTGGAGTCGAGTCTCTCTCACATCATCAATTTCATCTATGTGAACATATTGAGTAAAAGCCATTAAAATCAACCATGTACTAATAAAATTAACTATAACATTTTTTGGTTTAAGAACATCAATAGTAGCATAGGATTAGGGTCTTTGGACTAGGAAAAGTGAGTAAATTGTCCAAGACTACTAAACTGATTGTAGAGCACTAAAGAGTGAACAAATCCAACTTTCGTATAAGCATAGTCGGGAACCCCCTCTCACACAGGGGATAAACACAAGGTCACGTGTGGAAGAGAAACAATTATTACCCCTCCAAATCTTGACCAATCATAGCGGACAAAGCGTATATTGGGGGTTTTTCTTGAAGTGTCACTAAATCATTTAGTATCGGTACTTCGTGAACTCTGAATCCATTTGAGGTCCTCTAGAGTCTAGTGTTCCCCTTGTCCTCAGTCCTATGAAATAATTTCGGACTTTGACATCCTTCCCATACGTTTGGTCCCGACTGTCGAATGTACCCGCTCGGAGCTGGATTGCGAGTTGGTAACCTTAGTGGCCTTTCCTAGGCATCTATGGAGGTGGATGTGGGTGGATTCCCATGGTACCTAAGGAAAACTTCATATCACACTCTCAATACCCTTGGAGGGTGATCCCGCAAAAATGAGGGTTTATTTCACTGAGAAGGGTTGTTACGTGGAGGTCGGGGTAACTGCTTCTCATTTCTTCACTGGCAGCATGATATCCCGTCTTTGGAAGATCCTTAAACCTATTGTTGCTTGGTTGATTTCTTTTAGTTTTCTTAGGAGTGTGTTTTTTACTTTTGTAGTCGGCATTAGGATTGAATATGTCATAATATACAAGGTATGGATCTTGAAGTTTCGGAACCTCAAACCAATGTTTCTTACGAAGGAATGATCTAAGATCAAATTTCTGAGACTGGGAGCGTAGCTCCTAGAAGTGGCCAACATGTTGAAGAAATAGTCACAACCTTCGTAGAAAGTCTTGCATATTACGTGAATCCTCTTTTTACTAATCCACTCGACCAAACACTCATTGATCCACCATCCATGAGATTTATTCATGACTATTCTTCTTAATTTTTACCACCCATTTCAACCACTACAAAATATTTTGGCATGAACCCACCATCATTTGGTTTTCCTGAAGGGCTTGGGAATTTCTCTTTTTCCACAACTCCTATAGTTGATACTACTGGTGCTTCATCTTTACTGGAAGCATCGATGACCCAGGTAACATTGACTCAACCACTTGCACATATATCTCCCTTTGCACATGGGTCATGTGTTACTCGTGCTTCACACTTTCCACACATGCACACAGCAAGTGCTTTACTTGGTCATACCATCGATCAAATGGCCAGCAGTCAAGTCGTTCACACAACCATGGTTACACAAGATACTCACTCTCCATCTCAACCATCGCAGATGAGTACACCCTACATTGGAGGTCAATATTCAATAGGAGGCCAACCTTTAGCTGGGGGGAAACCTTCTGTTGGAAGGAAATTTTTCACTGGGGGGAAATCTACATGGTTACAAAATCAACAAGCATGGGGGAAATCCACTCCTACAATTCCTTCTATCCATACTACCATTGGCATGTATCCTGGACAACCATATCTTGGAGTTTCTAAACCTTTGTGGGGTCAATCCAATCCGGTGGGAATTCCTCCGCAATGAACTTTTCCCTATCAATTCATAAACCCCATGATTCAAACGCAATAGTCCCTTCAGCTGCCATACATGGGGGGGAAACCAAGTCAATCTCAGTACGTATGAGGTCCATCAGGACAACCACCTTACATAGGTGGACAATCAGGACAACCACCTTTCATGGGTGGACAACCCGGGCAACCACCATATATGGGAGGACCATCTAGCATTTCCATCTTGCCAAAACCTGGATATGGTCCTACTGGTGTTCCCATGACATATGATTATCACCAGTATACACATGTCAACTGACAACTTCCATTGTTGGTTACGTTAGATCTACCGGATCTATCATGTTTGACAAATGATTCCATTCAACATGCCTTGTTTTGGCCCGCCATCCCTGCCAAATTATCGTCTGACATCCCGAAATTCGACGGAAAACCTAAGGAATATCCTAACAATCATGTTATGACTTTCCATTTATGGTGTTCTTCCAACTCTTTGATGGACAATTCTCTTCATCTAAGAATTTTTCAGAGAACACTTACAGGTTCAGGAGCGAAATGGTATATCGAGCTACCACGTAACTCCTTTGTCAACTTTAATTCTCTTTTCATGGATTTCTTGATGCATTTTTAGTTTCTTATATGGTATGAGACCAATACAAAACTTTTGACCTCACTCCGAAAATCCTCTTCCACCCACATATCTGATCATATTCATGAGTGGAGATGGTGGAGATGGTTGATTAAAGCTCCAATTATGGACCAACTCCTCGTGGATTGGTTTACAAAGTATCTCTTTCCACCCATCGCCCGTTATGTTTCTATGGGGAATGTAGTTATTGAGGAACATGATATCAGCTGTGTGCATTATTTAGACTTGGTATATTCCCAGTCCGACACCCTTTACGATCTGATCCATCATGCTTCTCGTTCGTCAAACGATCCGATAAGACATGCTCCAGAACCAAGTTTTGTTTAATACACAAAAACTAATTCCACTCCTGCTCAAATATTTAAGGTGAATGTGGTCCAATCCACTTCATCTCAGCTGCCAGGAGGTAAGAAGAAAAACAAGGGTAAATATAAGAAATCTTCTAACCAACATGATACTACAGAGACTGTTGATAATCAAGTGACTAGGAAGGATAAGTTTCCTTGCATGATTTTTGAGGAATACCACTACACGAAAGACTGTCCTCATCGTGAGGTTGTCTCTAAATTTCTAAAGGGTGCCTCCCAACTGGTTCAACAAAAAAATCTAGTTGGATAAAATCCTACCCCTCCACAAGGGGGAAACGCAGGTCATTCCCACCATGGGGATGCTTCTGCAAGTGCCTCTTAGGTCTATATGTTTAAGACGTTTAATGTAACGAATCGGACGAATACTTATGACACTCCTCCAAGTGATCAAACTAATGGAAAGGCTATTTATCAGCCCTACACTTCCACTTCTCCTCCATCTTCTACTCCTCTTCATATTGAGAAGCCAATTTCTGACGTAGTGTTGCGCCCACCCAAAAGCGCAATACGAAAAGAAACATTTAATCCAAATTCTCGTGCTGCCCAAAAATACAATATCATTGAAGATTTGATGCAGGTGGCTTGTGCTATGTCATCCCTCGAAGTTATACAACACTGTCCAAGTCAATGTAGAACCATGTTTTCAACAATTGGAGCTATGGATCTGGAGGAATTGAATCTGATTACGTTTAATATGGATTATTTTAAGGAGAAGTTCTCACACCACCTAACATTCCAAGTTCAAATTTCGGTTGGTGGGAAGAACATCCATCGCACTATTTTGGATGAGGGAGCCTCCACCCGTGTCATGTATTTTCCTTGTTGGAGAGCCCTTTGTTCTCCTAAACTTACCCCATTTCCTACCACCTTGAAATAATTTGATGGACATGGTTTCCAACCTCACGGACTCTTGCAATCTTTCACCATGACATTGAAGGGTAAAACCATTTCGATCAATATCGAAGTGGTTGATGTGCCCTTGGATTACAATTTGTTACTTGGTCGTAGTTGGTTCTATGTGATGACTGCCATCACATCTTCGGTGTTTCATATTTTATGATTTCCCCATCAAAGAAATATTATCACTGTTGACCAACTTGACTATATAACTCCATATCTCCACAATTCAATAGCGAATAATGTCCCCTTTTTAGGAAAATACAGTCTTAAGAGTGTAGGAGTAGGTCTCCTTAAGGATTCCTCGCTCATTGGGGTTTTTCCTTTACCTACTCCTGCCACCCCGCTGATTGCCACGATAAATATGATTTCGGCTCAGGCACGACAATCCCTAGAATCACTTGATCCTTTTGTAGTACCTAGTCGTAACAAGCATGGTTCTTTTCATGTGTCAAGCTCGATAAAAAATGAAACAGATGCGTACAAGCATAGTTCATTGTCTCTTTCAAGCTCGTTAAAAAATATAATAGACCCCCCTCCATTCAAACCAAGTCTTACTTTGGATAGAATACTTGAACCTTTTGTTCCTCCGCCTAGTGAAAATGTTCTTATTAGTAACCAGATGCCTAAACGAGGAAAGAAGAAGAGTCACAGGAGGAAACAATGCTTGGAGGGCAGGTCTCCAGCCTTTGGACATCATGCTGGAGTGAAGCCACTAGCTTCTATCATGCAAGTTGGGGGGTATAATACCTCTAGAGAGACACACTGCGAAGAGTGATCATTGTTTGAGGGTCGCTCCCATCATCACATAGTAGTCTTTTCTAGAACGAGCTTAGTCTTTTTTCTTTCTCGTGCTCATAAATACATGAGAATAGGTTATTGAGCTCAGTCTTTGATCTTTCTCGTGCTCGTTAATACATGAGAATAGGTTACTGAGTATACTTTTATCTCTTTTTTGGACTCGTAAAATCTATACGAAAAATGAACTCTTTAGAGTCTTCTTTAAGCTCTTTTCAGACTCCCTAAACATGAAAAGATTGTCGAGTGAGATTTTTTCCTTTCACACTCATTAAAATGTTTGAAATGGCATCTTTCGAGTGGTATTTTATATCTTTTTTGACATCATGAGACTAATTACAAAAAATGAATACTCTAGTCAAGCATGACTATAAGAGTTCTCCCCTATATTGTTTTACACTTTTTTCGGGCTTGGGAGACTAAATTTATGAAAAATTCATCCATGGAGTCGTCTTTAAGTTCTTTTCAGACTCTCTATATGTGAAAAACCACCGATTTTACCTTCTTTGGAATCATAAAACTATGCATCGAAGGAACTATGTGAGTCCAATCTCCAGGACCCATACAGGACCAAAACCCTCCTTCCTTAGATTCGTTAAACATATGTCGAGGGACTCATCCGAAGGATGAACTATACCAAGCAGTTTTAATCCTCCTAAAGCTCATTAAAAAACAAAGGGGTACTCATCAATCATGATGGGGGGGAATTGAAGGAAGTGGGTCAAGTTTTTTGGAATCCTTTATGGCAGCTATTGTTGTCTCCCTTGAACATGGCACATGTTTACGTCTCATCTTACAATTGGGTAATCTGCTTGTCCCTGAGTCATACCAATTCCATGTTTCATCATACTTTTTCATTGCAGTCGAAGAGTGCTCTTATGTTTGTCACATTATGTTTTTAGTACTCGTCGAGTCAATGCTGCCAAGTCATTTGTCGTGCCTCATAATGTTCAAGGGAATTTTCACTCCAAATCATCCATCTGTAGTGTTACCAGTTTCCGTTTCCTGTGTTAGTCCATACTCATTTTATCCACCATCTTACATCACTTTCCTGTGTTTGTTTCAGGTCGATGATGGGGGATACATCATGGCCCTCCTTCGACGAGTCTTTTCATGTTGAATTCAACACATTATTCAATAATTAGACTTAGAAAGTAGTTAGTACCTCAGGACCTCATGCCTCAATGGCAGGCCTCCTCGCTTTTGATAATAGGTTTACATCATTGACCTTTGATCGGATGATTCCATGAATGTTCAACCTCAACTCATTTATTCACATTTTCTGGAATGTACTAAAGGTACATTGGGAATCATTTTCATCATTAGTGATTTCCCTCGCACTTGTTAATGGTATACCTCAATGATCAGTAATCATTTGGTTTCTACCATGTTCGACATCAAGTCATTTATTCACATGGCTAGATTCGTACCATTTTGGGATCGAGATGAAGACCCTGGGTTAGGCACTCACTTTGTTATGTGATTTTCCTAGGTTGCAATGGGCATCATTTGAGCATGTAAAATATTTCAGTACAATCACCATGCTAGAAATCTTACTGATATATATACTATCACATAGATCCACATTATATTGATCTGTGGCTATGTTTTGTCATCTTGTAGCTCCACTATATATTCTTCGTGGATGTGATCGGTTCATGTCATGGAGGTATGGATCCACATTGTATCTCTGGTGGCCATATCCATAGTCAATATTCTCATGGATTCGCAGTGTATTGGTTGACGACCATGCTTTGAGTCATCTTGTATTCCAAGCATAGGTATGCATGCCTCAGAAATGGAACAGATATGTATATTGATTGATGTTTGTTTGCAGCTTCTGCCAGGTTCTCCTACTCTGACACCCTTGCATTGAATAATTTGTAAAGTCTTTCGGCCATTAGTTTCTCTTCTAACCTCACACTTTAGGGGGCATTTGTTACTCATCAAAATGTCACACTTAAGTGTCACACCCTAAGTGTCGCAAGTGTCACAAAGTGACGTATGAAACTTGTTAAGTGTCATATGCACTTTACCTAGTGTCACATTCACTTCGATAAGTGTTGCAACCCCTTGACCCCATGAAAACATTTTCTACAATCCCTAACTCATGTTGGAAGAAGAAGCCCTATCATCTAATAACATAAACACACATTTTTCTTGGAAAATTCGACCAAGTTTTGGCAGTTTATAAGGGTGGCACTCCGATACCCATGCTAAGGGGGCACCAACGGTCCTCTTGACATGCTTAGGGGTCACCATGGTGCTCTGTCTCTCACTAAGGGGGGCGCCAGTCTGGTTAGAGGGAATCTTGGGATCTTCCTCCTTTTCCTAAGGGCCAACTCTCTTGGGATGAGGTTTGTTGTGGTCGACTCATATACTATGGCTTCATCTTAGGATCAAATCCCAACCTTGAGGATCTATATCCTTAACCATTTCCCTCATTTTCTCATGGTGGTTAAGCCTCTCAAGCCTATATATTGAAGGTATTTCCAAGGTGAAGGGAGGAGGAGATTAGAGGTACCAAACCTTTGATTCTTTGGGGAAGAATCAACATTTTGATTTCAAGATTCATGCAAGGGCTGGATGAGGAGAGCTTGGAGAAGATTGTTGCATCATCAAGCATGCTTTGTAAGTCCCTTCTTTGGATTTCTAATTAATGATAACTTGGCATATTCCATTCAAGTTCATGTGTTCTACATTTACGTGTCTGTTGTCGTTTTAGTATTTATAGATATATTTTCTTTGTTTAATCATATAGAGTAGGAGGAAGAGTTCCTTTTCTAGTCTTTGTAGGACTTCAATTGCGTTGAGGAGCTTGGAGATCAAGCCCAAGGATTGGAGCATTGAGGATGAACATCACAACAAGGTGCACTACATTCTTCTTCTCTTTTGCTTGATTGATTGAGTTAGATCTATAGGGACATTAGAAACTATTTGTTTACTTCTGTCTTTGGACAAAAGATAGGGGTCTTGGTTCAAAGGGGAGCTTAACATGTCCACAGGGTAATATTTCTCACAACAATTGTGCTTCTCTCGCTTAAGTATTCCTTACCTCTTACTTGTATTTGTTCATGCCCAAGAGTTCATATTCTTCATTCTCTGTCTTGTTGTTATTTTGTCTTATTTTTAATTCTTGTTTTTATTTCTTTATTTACATCATTACATAACCAAGTTATTTCCACTCACACTTGGACTTGTCTTGATCATAACTTGTTTTTGAATTTACTTTGGCTACATGATCCCAACTTGGACTTCAACCTTAATTTCAAATTTAGCTTTAGATTTTACTCCTTACATTGCGATTTTTCATAGGTTCACTTGACTTTGTCTTTGACTTATATATGTGTGTGTGTGTGTGTGTGGACTTTGCCTAATTTTCTTGCCACTCTCAACTCAATGTCAATAATCTTGTATTTTCTTGACAATAACTTGTCTTTGACATTTACTTGACTCAAGTTAATTTTCATCCTTACTGTGTCTTTGACTCCTTACATCAATAAATGCTCATATAATGACTTGACCATGAATTTAAAATTGGGGTGTTGGTTAACACTCATCATGCTCTAAAACATCTCCTTTTCATTATGGAAATCAACCCATACAAAGATGTAATTTGAACTTGTATTTCTTCATTTACAAACTATGGATTAGATTGTCATATTTATTCTTTTACAAACTATGGACCAGTCTACATAACCATTAAAAACAATCTCACCACTTAAAATTATTTGGAGATTTTTTTACAAAGAATGTGGACCACTTACTTTTGACCAACATAGATACTTTGGGGAAACACACCCATGACTTTGATGACCATTAAAATTACATTTTGACTTCATGGTGTTGATGTGGGTAAATTCCCTTCGTCAACCACACAAGTTCACCCAAGGAAAGGGCCCATTTGGACCTTTCACTCAGTTGGAATGGTGAACCCTCCAAATTATAACACAACTACCATTAATTAAGTTTGATTATTTCAATTTTGAATACAGAATGCAGAGTATAACTACATAATGTTATTCTATAGATAAACTAATTTATCCTACCCTAACTAGGATAATAAAATCATGGATATATGTGAAACAACAAAATTAAGACTATATGTAAGCAGGAAGAAATTCATTGTAAATTACATATTGCATAAATCTTTATATAATAAACTGAGAAACCACGATAGTTTAGAATCTTGCTACAAATTATAGTTTCATATCTATTTGTTAGCATAAGATGAAAAATAAAGGAATAACATACATCACATATATGAGAATAATCTACAATAAATGAAATCAATTCTCACATATTTCAATATTGCATTGAATGACAAGTATAATGCACATGAATTCACAATATCATAAAAAAAATCTTAGCGAACATTGGCTTCTCAATTAACAAGAACTTTCATTTCATGTCAAGCAAAAAACCTTACTTTGTAGTTTACATCTTATTTATACGGAAAGAGTGAGTATGGTAAGTTCAAAGGTTTTAATTTCCTAACCCTTTCACTTTCCCAACTCATCTTTGGGAAATCTTTTCCTCTACATTAACTTTGTCTTTTACACAATTCTTCCAAGAATCATAAAATTCTTGAATTTCATGGGCACGTGAATAATTTTGATGCTCGATTGATGCCATGTGCAAGGCCAAGTCATGATCTATTTGATGCAGAGTTTTATTCAACTTTACTAAAAGGTCGATTCCCTTATGGAGTGATTATGAACTTTTTGATACTTATCTTGGTTACACTAGACATTTTCTCTATCACTCGCCTCTCTAATATTTGATTCTCTTCCAGAGCTACCATTACCATAACTTGAGGTAGGAATTCATCCTCAACCCTAAATGATGGAAAATTACATTTTTGTGTGATATTTTATGTGACTTTTCAAAGTTGCTCGCATTCACTAAATGCCTTATGGACTTCAATATTCAATATCTGGTAGGGCTCCTTCCCACATTCAAGTCCTACATCATTCTTAAAAATGTCCCTATAGTTTATTATGGGGATATTTTGAGGAGCATCTATATACTCATGTTTCCATGTCTTTATAAGATCTAAACATGTATGCAACTTTTCTTTCTTTTCCCTCCGGTCTTGCACTTTATTAATGAGAGTGAGAATTTCCTCATATAGATTTTGAAAGTCTTGTAATATTTTATAGAGTTTTTTTTGTATTGCATTCAACTTATCATGTATTTCAAGAGAACATTTCACAAATTTTGCGGTGCTCCGCATTTATTATTTGTAGTAATTGACTTGATTTTCCAAAATTTCCACTCTTTTCTTACTCTCCAACAATTCCTTGGACATATTAAAAACATTGAATTAAGTTGCTTGAGTTGTTTCCACCCTAGAAAATTCCATTGCCATAGGATTAGTTTCATCTACATCCATAATTGTAGCTTTTGTAGTCTCAACAAGATCTTGATCAATATTGATCTTCCTCATTTTGTTGATTTGTCTAACTATTTTCTTCCTCTTTCTATCAAATGTAAGAAATTCCAAGCATGCAACTTCATCTGTAAGGAGATCCTTTTACATGTAGTATTGTAAGATCAATCCCATAGGAGAAGGTAATTCATTTCCTATCAACCTCAATGTACATGACATCACTTTGCTAGGTGTCTTTTGGTTGAGTGATCGGTATTGACCATCTCCTCCCAATGAATTGAGATTACTTTATTAGGATCATGTATCTTGAACCTTTCTTCCCCAAAATTATATTCTCCTATTTTCTCTACTTCCATCCTTGCAAAGGTGGAATTATTCAATCCATAAAATCTTGTATACAAAGGATATGTTAGACACAACTTCTTTTGTTGGGATGCTAGAGAGGAATTGAAACCGTGCAAGATGGTTTAATAAGTTATCTCCCTAAATACCAACCAATCTAGGACAATCCTTGGAAGAATGTGAGGAGCTTTAGTGGCTCCATATATTCTAATGTACATAACTTGTTCTTCTATGTACCAATATCCAATTTGATCTAACACTTGGATAACCTAATCCTTTGCAGGTCTTATGTCAAAAAAAGTTCTTGTATAATGGGGAATGGATTTATCACAAATATTTGGATAATACCTCATATATTTGTGCTCCCAAATTTTTTGATAGAAAACTTGGATAGGTGGATAGTCAGGATTCCAAGTCCATCCCATGTCTAGGAAAAAAATAACTACACATATGATACCTATCTTATAGGAAGACATGAAAAAATTAAGGGGTGATCCTAGAGTGGCATATTTAGCCCTGGTTATTGCATCAATCATTTTGTGAGATAAGATAGCATCCCAGTTAAAAATTGTTTCCTCTAATATAGTATGCATGAGTGGCACCAAACCATTTTTTAAATGTGTTGCATTCTTTTCTCCATACAACCTTCTCACTAAAGAAACAATGTGTCTACATGGTGCCCTCAAGTTTGTGGTGGGGTATATTCCTATGTCTCTGAATGTGAATGGTTTTCCTTCAATCCACCATTTTCTCATGATCTTATAATAGTTCTTATTTCAGACAAATGAATCTACCCATGTAGGAGCCATGTATGTATCTACTTAAGTAAAATTGTAAAATGCTTCTAAGTTTTCGGTGCTAAAAGAGGCTATACATTTTCTATCATCATTAACCACCATTTTGTTGACAAAATTTAATATCATCTCAATCTTCCTCTTTTGTGAGCTCAACAAGCGATTCAAGCCATGTTTCTTCTATGAACATTCTAAAGAGTTCCTTTGATTGAAAAGCATCTTGTAGACCAAAATAGATACAAGTTTCTGAATAAGTTGATTGCATGGGTTCTTTGGGCTAAGGTTCCATAGAAGTTCATTCTATCTTGGGATTTATTATGTTTCTTTCCAGCTTTATTCTTTTTGGGGGCCATGTAAATAGTCCTGTAACTCACCCATTTCAAAAACAAAACACATCAGAGTTAGAAAGAAAATGCTTCAAAAAAATCACTCAAAATCGGAAGAGCTTTAGGCTCTCTATGTGAAAGAAGCTAAACACTAAGAGCTTTGGTTTTGCATGAGTTTCACAATAGGTATTATGACTTCAAAAAATGGGATCACACCCTAATTTGAGAAGCATTTTTCCTCGAAATATTGATAGATGCATTGCCTAGCAAATTATATTTATTTGAACGATTGAGCTCTCAAATGGGGTAGCTTTGCTCTTGTTCTAAAGTATGAACATTTGAATAAGATGCAAGTTCCACCCTTGTATACATAAATTCTAGGAGAGGAACTAACTAAGCGCATGACTCAAAGATTCAAAATATTT
This sequence comes from Picea engelmannii, assembly GCA_009831015.1. Taxonomy (NCBI): domain Eukaryota; kingdom Viridiplantae; phylum Streptophyta; class Pinopsida; order Pinales; family Pinaceae; genus Picea; species Picea engelmannii. Next base: position 49,372 of record ML839256.1, on the reverse strand, counting down.
GGTCATGGTGAATGTTCCTTTGAATAGGATAGAATTCAAAGCCAAAAGGATGCATGCATTCAATGAATAGGGTTAC